>CM057778.1:600000-776012 GCA_030064435.1 Trapa incisa
TTTAATAGAAAAATAAAAATATATTTTAATATGTTTAAATTTCTTACTCTATAAAATTTTAAAATATTAATATTGACCTAAATATCAATATTTGTTCTCACAATTTAAAGTATGCATAATCATAATTTATTTAGAAATATACACCTTATCAAATAACATATACAAAGTTAGTTGTTCCTTTAGTATAAATATAATGGGTAAAATTTATAATATAGACTATTACTAATTTATAACTACTTTTTATATAAATAAGTGCAATTTATTTTCTAACAACATCGCTTGGATGCTACCATCTTAACAAAACTCATGCTACCATTTAAGAGGCCCGTCAGTCAAGAACATTGAGTACGAAAGGTTCAACTCTTTTTTTATGGGCCATTAAGAGTGGTTTTGAAGAGTACGCGAACATATCTTATTCATTATAGATTCGAACTTTGTCACAAGAGCACAAACTCATCCTAAACCTATATAAGAGATAGTATGATGTGCAAAATAAGATATATTGCCAAATTAAAGGTGAATGGAATGAATACTACACTTAGTTTTTTGTAGGATACTTTTCTATAATGTGAGTATTAAGGAAACAATTGGAATAATATATCCAGGCTTTGAAGGGAACAACATTTAGTCAGCCTACAAAATATAAAATATTTGGACATAATGTCTCATGAACAGATCTTGCATGAAAGCAGAGAATTAAATTAGATATACTTTGTTATCGTGGAAGATTAGAACTAGCAGAGAGAGGGCAGTTGCTCTCTCTGAAACGAGATTCATCTATTGGAGAGTACTATGACACTCGAACTGGGAAGTTTGTCGGGAAGCAATCTCGCCTCTATCAGACATGGATAATTGCAGGGTTCCTAACTTCAATGATGCTATTGGAGAATCCAGAGAAGGCATCCCAACTTTCTGGGAAGGAAGAGGATTATAAGCTGCTTGAAATTTGTGTATGTGCACTCAACAAGACCGGTCTCAAGAAATGCTCTCGCGGAGTTGCAAAGTCTCATATACTTGTCTAACTTGACCTGCATGTGTCCGTTTTTTTTTTGTATTGCAAATATTGCATGTCACATCCCGACCCAAATTTTTTTTTGGTCGGACCGGCAGATGACCGTCGCATCCTTCCGACTTTATAACAATGGGCGCCTCATCCTTATAAAATCGATGGGGTGCAAGGTTAAAAATAAAATATCCCAAAATATTTTTCAATCTAATAAATTGACTTTTAAAAATTCAACTTCAAAAAATAATATACGGGACTATATATTGAATCTAAAACATACATCTGATTTGGGTTTGGCTTTCCAACACATGTTTTTCTTCACAAGCTTTACTTGAAATGGGTGATTGGAGGGGAATGAGTTCGACAACTTAGTGAGAGGGCTTCGCTGACATTATAACTTCTCATCCATGATTCAGCTCATACTCTAAATGAGGTTTCAGAAAGGTTTAGGTAAAATAGGAATTATCATAAGTAAGCTTGTGTAAATATTAAACAATTAACTTGTATTTGAAAAGTTTGAATTTCGTTTCTTTTACCAGGCAAAAATTATCTTTTCACCTTACGTTTTTAGTTTAGCACAAACAATCAACCACCCTCCTATCATAGGAGGGATCACACATTTGCAGTACGGTACTCGACCGTGCCACTTGTGGACCGAAGCGCCTTTACCATCCACCCTGATAAAGGGATGTTGCCTCTACCCAGAGTTTGTGCGGACATCAATAGTTCGACCCCAAACTCAAGTTTCTCCACCATGTTCGCTCAGTGGGACGAGACCTCATTCCCCCTACTGCCTTGGTCTCCGTGCGTAGGAAACTCCTCAGTTTCATGACCTACTGAACGACGAAACTGCCCTTATGCTACCTAGGTTGTCCAACAGTGCTTGGGCTCCATCACTATCTCATGCAAGGTGTCCTAATGGCCCGAACATTACGGTGCATGCACAATCAACAAGCTTTTTGAGTTATAGCCATTATCTTTGGCCCTCTCGCACAACGGTCTGTCAGCTTAGCTTCGGCCCCACCACACGTACTAACCCAATAGGTTCGATGACCTAGCTGTGGCAGAGCAGCGATCCGACCCAACAAGCTCGACAACTCAGCTTGGCTCGATGGGTATCACACAAGTTCCCATTATTCGGATATTTTAGCATTATTCATCACATGTTCATTCTAGACGGGTACACGCCCGTGTCTATCGGCCTTGGGACCACTTTCACAAGATTTCCAAAACATGGCCTTGGGCCCACTTCCCTTTTTTTTTTTAAACCTTGGCATTGCGCCTATTAGGATATTATAATCCCCATAGAGAATATATTTTCCCTAAATAAGATTTTTTAGCTTGGTTCACACGGTAAATGGGAATATATTCTCAAAACATTTTACTAAATAAAAGATAGAGGCTTTTGAGTACTATTGCATCATCGGTCCAATTGGTACTGATGTCAGAAATCCCACTCACATTTTATCCAAGGACGTGTTCATCCTGTAAGGGTTCCTAATTGCATGTGTTTCCTCCTATATCATCGTATGTGAACGTTCTCCCTTCTGCTCCCACCGAACTCTTTGGTAAAACCTTTATTTGTCTGGAATGAATCTCGCTCGCTTCAAGGTCACACCAGAGATTGACGGGCTGAAATTGGATACATTGTAGTATATCGACAAAACCTCCAGATCATCCTCCACTATGAAGGCATCAGAGCCTGACCCCCATGCCTCAAGAATGTACGTTGAGTGATCTCATATACCTAACACACTATTGCATGGACTTTGATGGAAAGGTTGAAGCACCCCAGACAGGGAATCAACTCCTCATGGAAGAACTATAGCACTAGGCTTAAGGACCTCTATCATTTTGGCCATGATGGGTTTAAATAGAGAATGATTACTATCACCATCAACCTCTTCATCTAATGGAACCTTCAGGGAGTAGTATTTCCCTTTTGCATAACCAATATCAGCAATATCTCCGGTGACCGGAAAGAAATCTCCAAACTTATGGAAGGAAACAGTCATGACTCTCTTTAGGTAAAATGGCGTCAGAGAGACTTTACTGGCCACTTAGATAGAAGCCCATCCACTTCTACCCTAGGAATGAGTGGATGTTCGCGACATCTGACCCTCAAACCCGAAAAGAAACACCGTGTTCATATGAGGACAAAGACCTCATCTCGACCCCACCCGGTCTCATGCGCATGAAGCTACGTCGAGCTTCCCTAATTGCCGGCACAATAAACTGCCCTTATCTCCACCATTTTGTCCAGTAGCCCTTAGGACACATCACTACCCCTCTTGGGCATCTTGATGGCCCCGAACCTGAGTGCATGCATAAGTAATAATTTTCCATATAAGCCATTAACCTTTGGTGCCTCTAGTCCAACAGCCCCGACCCTCAATTTGACCTGCAGCTATTTGTCTAGACCAGTTTGTCGATCGGGTCTTGTCGCACTGCCACCAGTCCATTGAGTATGTCGGTCCTGTCTTGGTATCATAGCCAAATCACATCATTCATTAAAATTTTCATGGATTAACATCATCTTTGTTTACAAGCTCCTATTCATGCCAACTAGACTTGGGCCCACTGTACGAGATTTTCAAAATCGGGCATTTTAGCCACCAAGTTCCAAAATCGAGGCCTCTGGCCTATATTAGGTATTTGAGCTCTCGTCAATAAGGTCTCCCAAAATCTTTAAGCATTGGCACATAGTCAGGGGAGAACACTTCTAACAAAAATAACTTTTTACCCGTCCATCACACCAATCGGGTGTGAGGACATCTCCGCTCATAACCGATAAGCGGGTTTTCCACTTCCTTCTAAGAAGTTAATCATACCAATCGGGTATGATCTACTTACAATCGATAAGTAGTTTTTTTGCGTGTTTCTCATATCACCCCAACCAAGTGTAATGTTAAAATTTCACATAGTAGTGGGTTTTCATTTTCGAGATACTTATCATTCCAACTGAGTATGATGTGAAAATTCTCACTTACTCGATAGTGTTGTATATTCCTCTTATTCGACTCTTTGCCTCCATGTGAGCTTTTCTTTGCTGGTGTTCCCGGTCCCTTGTGTTCCTACTCGATTTGAACATCCTTGTTCATTATCATTTGGCCTAATAGCCTTCATTACTCACGAATGAATAAAATATCCAAACTTTTAATTTTTTGCATTTAGGTCCCTAAAGTTCTTTTTCTTTAACTTTAGGACCCTAATGCTAATTTTCCCCCTAAATTGAGTTCTGAAACTTTCAAAAATTTATTATGGGTTCTCAATTTATCCAAAACCCCAAAAGGGTTCAAGTTTCCCAAATTTTCAATTTGGTCGCTAACTTTTCAAAAATTACCATTTTGCCCATACTTTACAAAGATGGCAATTTGACCCCCCCCCCCCCCCCCCCCAAATTCTAAAAATTGACCAATTGGTCCTCCAACATCTTTTTCATGGCCAATTGGCCCTTAATTTTGGGAAATTGCACTTTAGTCCCTCAATTTTTTTCGAAATCCCCAATTTCCCCTAAAATTTTCCCTAAAAATTTCCCCAAAATTTCCCCTTCCAACCTGGCCGAATTTGATTTCATCAAATTAACCGATCAATTGAGGTTAATTGTTGAAATTGAAGGTAAAGTTGAGTTCCTACACATCCATACAATTCAATTGAACTTTGAATTGCTTAAATTGATGCTGGAACGAGCTCAAACGGAGATTCACCAGTAAACTGGACTTAGAGAGAGAAAGCTTTGAAAGCTTACCGTAAGGGGTGCGGCGGTTCGAGCTTTTGATTTGGGCAGATAACTCTTGTCTTGAGGTTACTCCTAGGATCAAGAATCACATCAATTCATGTCGAATTGGTGGAGAATTCGGTCAGTGAAAATTCGTCGATTCTCTATCGAACATTGATCGAAAATTACAACAAGTAGCCAAATTGGGTTACCTTTCCACTCTAATTCGGTTGTATGAAGGTGAATGAGTGTTGGGAGATCTTGGTTTGGCCTGAGAAGGGCTCAAATTGGTCAATTTCAGCTCGATAGAAATAGGGTAGCTTTGGTCTGTTGGAGCTGCTTGACTGTTCGATCATGTCGACGCTTCTCCGACGATCATCGAAGTAATTGGAGACTACCGTCCGGTAGCTGACTTCCCCCCGAGTCTAAAGAACCTGGCCACGCCTTCTTTGGCTAAAAAAAAACCCTATGTCAGAGCTCTAGTTTGAGTTTCATCGAAAAACTGAATAGCTGAGAGAGAGTGAGGTTTTCAGGTGTGTGAAGGATGATTGGAGAGAGGCTCTTTATATAGGAAGCTTAGGGACTCTCCGGCCGTTCGTTTGGCACTTTAATGACAGTCATGGATGGCTTGAAATGTCCTAAACAAAAATGTTTCCTTTCCATTTAAACTGTTCGATTTTCCAATGAGTGAACAGTGCTATCATCTGAAGGAAGAAGATAAACTGTTCCGAAATGGACCAGACCGGTACGAATCGGGTTCAATGCTTAAACCGACCAGTTAAGGCTCGATTTGCCCGAGTTTTTCAAAATTCATCTAAATTTATTCTCTATCCAATGGTAGCCTCAATTATCCAATTTGAAATTTCTAAGCTACCTAGAAAAATGAATTTAGCATCCGGTTCAATAGTGCTTCAAACCGGTTCAATCTAGTTCGAATCTGGTTCACCTGAACCGGTCTGGTTTTCTTTCTCAAATTGTTCTAAAGTCCTTTTCAAAGATTTTTATAACTCTTTGGGTCACTTGCGACTTGTAAATTTTCCAATTTGCCCGTTCTCTAGTGGTTGGGTTCATGAACCAGTTCGATTTTCTCACTCGGGTTGATTGGTTTTTTTCCTAGTTTTCCCTTAACTCCAAAGGGCGAGGTTTACAACTCTCTCCTCATTTTAGGAGTTTTGTTCCAAAAACTTATTTCACATCCTTTGTACTGAAAAGAACTTCCCTTGATTTCAACTTGTTTATTGACATACAACCTTCTCGGTTATTTCCATTTAGTCCCGGTATAACACACACTTATAAATTTATTTTCCTTCTCATTATCCATTCCATGGAGCTCACTTATGTTAAGCATACCTTACTCGAGGGTTTAAGGCTATATCATTAAATTCACGTCCCTCTTTCCTTAAATCATAATTTTTTCTCTTGATGTTCTTTACTCAAAACTTTAAGATTGATAGTTCTAAGATACCCACTCATTCCTATGTGTAGTCACTTCCTTTGTCATTAAAACCCTTAGTTCGAGTTCCTCTCGAGCACCATCTACTCACTCCATAGTTTTCGGTGTTAGCTTCCTTTTATCTAGTTTGACCATTCTTATCTCCTTCTTTATTTTCAGTGGTGACCTTTTCTCAAGTACTTTCTCTGTTTTTATTCAACTCTTATTTTTTCGTGATCACTTCAAAATTCTTATAACAGTTAATTTTATTTGGTTTTAAGTATCGGTAGCTTACTTGTAATTGTTCCCTTATTTCAGTTTTTCTTGCTACCCTGTTGGGAACTACACCTTCAATCCCCTCATCATTTTTTGAAATTTTCATTTTTTTCTTTCTTCATACCCATTTCCTATAATAGGGTATTCTTCCTTTTGAACCCTTCTATAATTGGAATTTCAGTCCCTTTCATTATTCTTTACCCACGACATTTTCAGCTCTTGATCCCATTCCAGTTACTGCACACTTTGTCTAGTTGTTCTCTACTTAGGCTCCATCAACTTGAGCGTTGATCACCAACGATTCTAACGTTAGTGATCTTTTACTTAAATTTTTTTTTCTAACCGAGTGTTTAACTTTTTCCAAGGGTTCTTAGATATTTTTCTCTATTTAATCTTTTATGTACAATCCATCACCCCTTCTTACTTGCATGACCTCCCTCGATGATGTATTTTCCTAATTTACACATTACTTGAACTTAACTTGCTACTCAGTTCCTCTCGAGTACCTTTCTTTTGTACTTGATTTTTTTTCATTTCAACTAGCATTTTTTTGGACAAATTCATCTCGTCTCCATTTTTATTGATCTCAAGGTTTCCTTACTTGACCATTTATATTCTTTTCTTTTGGTTCTCTTCCAGTTCTACTATTTAGAATATTTAATTTAAAAAGTATTCCCTCCATATTACTCCAAATGTGCTACAGCCATGACTCTTCACCACTCTATCTGTGAGATTGAACAAAAATTGGAAGAGATAGGTAGGAGATTAAAGATGGAAGGTTATGCATCATCTTTTCCTGGAAATTAATGAGGTTTTTAAGGAGACCGTGAGAATCTTGCAGTTGCCTTTGGCCTTGTGCATATTACTCCCCCTACCACGTTACAAATAATGAAGAATTTGCGGATATATGCAATGTCTGCCATAGAAAAAAAAAATAGACACATGCAGGTCAAGTTAGACAAGTATCTGAGATTTTGCAGCTCCGCGAGAGCATTTCTTGCGACCGGTCTTGTTGAGTGCACATACAGAGATTTCAAGCAGCTCATAATCCTCTTCTTTCGCAGAAGAGTTGGGATACCTTCTCTGAATTATCCAATAGCATCTTTGAAGTTAGGAACCCTGCAATTGTCCATGTCTGATAGAGGCGAGATTGCTTCCCGACAAACTTCCCAGTTCGAGTGTCATAGTACTCGGGTCACCCATCTTGTGGGAGTTAGTTTCAGAGAGCACAACTGCCCTCTCGGCTTGTTCTAATCTTCCACCACAACAAATATTTCTACTTTAATTCTCTATATTAATGCAAGATTTTATTGATAATATAATTTCAAATTGAATAAAATACTTTAATTCTCTACTTTCATGTTATATCTGGTCTCGAGTTTTTTTTTTCCATAATCGGGTAGATCACATTTAAAATTTCACGTATTAAATATATAAACATTGTACATGAGCAGCATAATTGATAATATGATGTTAAATTAGATAAAATAAAAAAGTGTTGTATAATTTATAAAATTGAATATGTAACACTATTTACAATTAATAAATTTTAAATATAAATAAATAGGACAGTCACTTTTTATCACACATTTATTTCCAAAGATTTTATATCTTGTATGTAGTGTAGTATTCATTTCATTCACCTTTAATTTGCAGCCTATCTTATTTTGCATTTCATACATATTATACTATCTCTTATATAGGTTTAGTGGAAATCACAAATCCAAAAATAATGTGATGGTTTGAACACATAATTAAACTAACCACTAAAAAATTATGTATAGTAATAAATATTATATCAATTTATATTACACTGTCTCGCTGTAACTGTAACTGCAACCATTTGCTCGATTTCCTCCGGTACCTCGACCAGTTCGGGAAGACCAAGGATCACCTCCAAGGTTGCATGTTGTTCTATGGGCAGCCCAAGCCACTGGCGCCATGCACTTGCCCTCTAAGGCAGGCCTGGGGCAGCCTTGAAGCACTCATAGGCAGACGCCGAGCTCTGCCTATGAAGAGAGCCGTATTACTGTGTCGAAAAAATTTTGCTGGGAAATTTTCGCTTCATTAATTATAACCATGTGTTTGGCACACTGCAGGCGGCACACCGACGACAAACCCTTTTGCCAGCAGCGCCATTAGTGACTATCTTCGCGAGGTGAGGGTGTAACAAGCCAAGGTGAGGGGGATCCCATACAAGAAGAAGAAGAATCCTGCTGCTAATAATCAAGGGACTATCGGAGGGGAGGGAACAATCGGGCTCTTCAATGCATTCGTGTTGATCTCCCTTCTTTGAGAACGGTAATCAAAGTTGCTTTCGTCATAATTCATCATCACAAGTGGACATGTACATTTGTTACTAGAAACAAAATGCCTTGATCAAACCTTGCTAGGTTATGAAGGTAGGATAGAAGGATTCCGCCTGGAAATGGGTCGAGATTTGATCCAACACACATGGTTTAATTTTTACAAGGAAGGTGTTTTGCTGTCAATGAGATGCCCCTTTTTTTCCTAGAATGTTGTGAAGCATGTGAGAAACCCTAGTCGTAATCATGCACTTCTGCTGGTTTCTTCTCTTTATTATAAATCTGCAATCTGCATTTGCAGACACACGAAGTGCAGTACTGGTTTGGGACCAGAAAGCATGTGTGGAAGACAGAGTTTAACCCTAATTATGAGATACACGTATACATGTGCATAGCTATATAAATGCACATCCTTGGGTCACTTTTGTACGGAAATCAAATCTCTTAACTAACGACACTCAAATCAAGGATTATATTATATAAAGTATCATTTTCAACATTTTATATGCTTAAAAGAATCTCCCCTTTCAATCTAAACTGGATCAAACAAATTACCATGCTTAATTTTAATGCAATTCACAGTCTAGTCTAGGTCATATTAACTAATCCTTATTTGTACTCTTTTATCTTTCTTTTTAAGTCTTTTTCCAAGGATAATTATGCCATTAATCTTATATTTTAAAAATGTATGATTAAAGTGGAAACTAATCAAAGATTATAAGATGAGCCAAAGGTGAGACTTAGGTTGTAATGAATTCGTGATGTTTATGGCTTTTCCCAACATTGAGTAAGCACCTATCTAATTACACGAATGTTGATGATGCATGCTGCATGATAATTGATATGGTATGAAGGATGGATGCCCCATATAATATCTACTTTAAAATTAAATAATAAAATAAGTTTAAGATTGATAGAATATGTACATTTATGTACTGTGGGTTTTCACTTTTAAGTTACCATTCTTGTTTTGTTGAGCGTAGTGAACATTCTGTCATTTATATGCCCACCTTCAGCTGCTGCTCAATACTGTTTCATTCACTAGTTTACATCATCATCAACATGTTCCTCTAGCTTTTCTGTCTACTGACTACTATCAATCAATTTATTCAGTTTATTTTGTTAGGGTTCAAATTATATATATATATATATAATACCCGGTTTGTATACATACGTTGATTACGAGTTTAAAATTGCACATATCAAGTGAGAATAGTACTCTATCTGAGATTTTAAGGAATTTGGTGTATGCTATGTGTGTATGATTTGTTCTCTCATTATTGTAGAGAAGAACTTGTCTGTTCAATGTTAATGGTGATGCTTGCAAGCCTATTTCAAAGCAACTCACTGTATGCATGTGATTGCCAGTGGGCAGTGGCCACCCCATCGTCCTGACCTAAAATGACCGAACTGGTTTCTACCGGAAGACGAAGACATCCGTTTTTCATGGCCGGCATTACCAAAAGAATAGACTGTATTTCATTCATTTGGCCTTTTCATTAATAAGCTAGTGATAATGTGCACCCCCTGAAACATGCCAAATACACCATACTAGGTTTTACGGTTAAAACATTCCTTGATTTGAGGTAACCTACTGTCAATGCTTTTTAAAACCCCATTACCCATTCATTACCCATTACCCGTGTCTCTCCTTCTCGGCCAGCCTGCATTTCCCTACTAACAAATGAACTGGGTTCTCCTTTGCATGATCAGTTATTGATGATCCTTTCAACAGGTACCGTCTCCTGTCTTCCCTTCCCTGCTTATTGATCACGTCAACTACTGGCTGTAAGTTTTCATTTTCAAGCTGTCTCTTCCTTTAGGTGTCGATTCTCATGCAAAAGTTTCCAACTTGCAGGATGTGGTGGAATTAGATATCAGTGGTCCATAGTGCTGTCAGGTCTAGATAGGCATGTAATAGAGGCTGTGTATTGAGCAAAACAAAAATAGACTGTGTGGGAAAATAGTGGAATGCTCATCTCTGTGTAATAGAATCAGTGTGGGAAAATAGTTAGAGATAAATATATACCCATCAAGAAATAGAGAGTGACGCATGATATATTTGGCAGGTATATATAGATAAAATAAGGTAGATTATAATTGCATATAGAAATTGAATTTTGAAAGCTCAAGAATTATAATATCCAAAGTTTAATGGATATTATAATGATTGGGAAATGTTGACTTAAAAGTTGGTAATATTTATAGAAGGCAGTATATTCTTGTTGGAGTATTTTGATGTTGAGATAAGAATTATGGGACATGGGAAGAAAGTTAAAATTTGGAATTAAATAACCCAATTTTAGGGTAGTTTAAGGTTAGATGAAATTCTTCACGTATATAGATTTCACTATTAGTAATAGTTAAGATAATGCACTTTTTTTAATAGTTTGCAATGTTCACTTGCAACAAAATAAGGCTATCACTAACATTCATACAAATTTATACAAGACAAGTAATTTTATTCCTTTGAGTCTCCTATTACACTCTCCTCATCTCAAAAATACTTCCCATAATATTTACAAAATCTTTGTTTTATTCATAAAATTTGATAGATTCCTTTGAGATTTTTAAATAAGATAAATAATAATATTATAAAATATAAATTAATTATAAAATCATATAAAAACTTTACCAAAATTTTCAAAATATAATGGATATTTGATAAAATAAAAAAATGTTAGAAATTAATTTATAACTAATTACAAACTCATTATTTTTAAATAGATATAAATTCAATTTATTATCAATTAACAGTACACTATTATATAGTATTACAACAATTAAATTCGTACTATTATTTGACCCGACACTATAAATACAACTCGTGTTTATATTGAGTATGGTTGAAAAATAACAAAATAAATTTTGTATATACACTATGTAAGTATAAATTTAAAAATTTCTCGTATCAAGTTAATATTATTGATGATAATATAATAATATATTTAATAAAATAAATAAGTGTTAACGAGAGTATTATAATATCAAAAATTTCACCAAAATAATGGAGTTAAAAAATTAATAAATATAAAATAGAACAAGTTCATAGCATATTTGGGCAATTGAACCATATTCACTCCCAATTGAGGAATGCGCCCAATTTTTTTTGCCAAACCAATGCACCAATTGACAATGAGTATTCATTCACCGCTTCAATAAAATCTATTGTATGTGAGATATTACCTGCATTTAATAATTATATTATTTTAATAATAGTGTGATAATGATATTTTTGGTAAAGTAAAATCTTGAGACACTCGTTAAAAAGTAAAGAAAATATTATTATTTTAAGAAATAACTTCAAATTTTTACAACCTTTCGGTGTCTCTCTTCAAAATCCACTCTCATGGCCCCTAAAAAAATGTTGAACCTTTAGAACCTAATCTTCTTCATGGTATGAGTTTTTTTTTAAATGGCAGTATCCAACTATATTTTTAGAAAATAAATTGGGCATATTTATCTCTAAAAATAGTTATAAATATGTTATTCTACATATTTAACATTTAACCAATTATATTTATAATAAATATAATTAGAACAACTAACTTTCTATAGGTTATTTGATAGGGTGTATATTTTAAAGTGAATTATTATTGTGCATACTCATAAATATTCATATTTAGGTGAACATTAAAATTTTAAAAATTTATTGAGCAAGAAATCTAAATATTAAATAATACCAAATTTGGATTTAGTGAAAATTTTATAAAAATTATAAAATCGATGAGAGTGAGTTTTAAATGAATTGAATAAACAAATGTTAATAGATTATTTAATAAAAATTAAGAAATTTTAATTTACTTTATTAAATAAAAACCTAAAAAATATAATAACCTGTAGGAGAAAATAATTAATCATAAAACACACTCAAAATATTAGTATTCTACTTAATAAGGGACATGGAATTGGTAGTTTTTTTACCTATATCTCATTAGTAGTTGAATAGGTTTGTGAGCTTAATTAGCTGAATTTTCTTCATGCATAAATATATTATGTAATATTATCATTCAAATGTTTAAGATAAATTTTTTAACATTTATCATTTTTATTTTGTATCATAATGTTTTTTTGTGTCTATTTTAAATTAATTATATTATTATGATATTAAAATATATAATTTTAGAATTATCAAATAATTATACTATAAATAATAATGATGTGTACGTTATATAACTTTCTATCACTAGTTTTTTATTGTTATTTTTAAAGAAATTCTTGCTTTGTTGATAAATCCCTTCTCTTTTAAAACTTTTAGCGCAAATCATCCTATAATAATAAATTTCACATTCCATTCACATATTTATTTTAAAAAATTAATCTTAAAATACTTTCGCCATTCACATATTATCTACAATTAATAATAATATTATAATTTAGTTAAATTAATCTCTTGAGATAATAATAACGTATTAATTAAAATTAAAAAATATTATAATTTTATAATAATATATATTTGGCTCGTATAGCTATGATATTTTGTATATATTTGTATAATAACTTGTTAGTATATTAATTTGATAAATATTATTAAATTATATTTAATATACAACATAAATTATAATTTATATAAATGAAAATTATTTAGAAATATACTAATTTAATAAAATAAAATAATATACTACTTAAAAGTTATAATTTTAATAATTTGATTATTATATAAAATATCTAATCTATTATATTCATAATTAGTGGACACAAGTAAAGTTGACAACCATTCTAAATTTGTATTCTTAATTCTTCCCACCAATAAATTAAAAGTAAATTACCTTTCCAATGATGGAGTCAACAATTATCTTCCTAGTCCACAAAATCGTCCATTGAGATTAGATGAAAGTGACATAAAGATATTGGCACATAAGCGGAGCTCATTAAAAATAAGTTGAACAATCTATATAAAAAAGTTGAACAATCTATATTAGCAAAATAAAATCTTCAAATTGATATCACAATAAAGACAATAATCACCTATTTTGACACTACTTGGATAACAATTACAATTTAGATGATTATTTTAGAACGGTGTAATTATTATTGTAAAAATGTATTCAACTCATATACTTGTGAATTATAACAGCTCGCACAGTTTGATCAATTTGAAAATGGTGTTGCACGATCTGCTTTGATTACTACATCAACCATAATAATAGTGATATAATAATGATACCGTACTTACATTATTATTAATTCAAATGCTAATGAGAGAAATGGTCCAATTTATCCCTATGCCATCTATTAGCCCTACAACATTATTATTGGTGATATATAACTATTATAAAGACTAACATATGATTATTGTTTTTCAAGTAGTGATCCATTTTGTCAATGAGTTACTTTTTATATGCAGATGAAAAATTAAAATTTAAAATATTGTGGATTTGATTGTATTTGAACTATATGCCAATAAAGGTTACAAATACATTATTTTTTGTATTACCTTTTATTGAAAAAAATATTTTATTTTACTCTTCAATTATACTATCTTATATAGGGTTAGGGGAAGCCACAAATTCAAATATAATTTGAAGAAACATGTAATAATAACCTATTTTTGGAATAACTATTTTATCAAATTATAATATATATACAATTATTTCATGAAGAATGTGTGGATGAGTTGCTAAATTTATATATACTCCAAATGTCATAAATACTCATGTGCATCATATTATTTGTACACATTAAAAAAATATACTAATGACAATAAAAAATATACTAGTTTATGATATTTGCTTATAACAAAATCTAGTTATCACATGCACATAACTATTAATAGCCAACAAAATAAGTAGAAGATTAAGGTATATCAAATTCCTCCAATAATTATGATTCAATATACACTAAATTTTCAATACATGCGGATTATCAAGTATATAACGAAATGAATACAATAGATCTCAATGCACACTCTTTTCTTGATGCTTCTCTCACCCTATATGGCGTTCAGCTTTACTATTTTTATATAAGAGTACTAGCTTTACTATGGTATTAAAAACTAAAAAATAAAGTGTGATTTGTACGGTGTACAAGGTAAAATATAAGTAATGAAATTAATAACTATTCAAATTATTTAGATAAGAGTAAGTTGTTAACTTATAAGACTTGATATACCCTTGTCCATTTTGTTATAGTAATTATCAATATATTAATTAATTCAATGTATTATAAGTATATAAATTATAATGAATTAAAATTTTATTTTGTAAAATAAAAGATTGATCTAGATTTTATTAAGTTATTTCAGGTGTTATTTGAATACAAAATAAAAATTGACCATTACTTCAAATTAAAATTTAATAATTGATTCATTAGTAAATTGATGTAATGATAAATTATTATCTATACGTTATTAAAATTTAATATATATTAAAATTCTAAAAAATATTATTTTATAAAATTTTTATGTTAAAATATAATTTTTAAAATTTTGAGACAAAGTGACTTGCTTTATAATTTTTTCTAAAATTGTAATTTAAGTTAAGTATATGTAAGTACTATATTGTAATTTAATAAAGATATTATGTAAATATATGTAATAAAATATTAGTATATTAATAGATAGATATTATTAAACCATATTTAATATAAAAAAAGTATAATTCATATAAAAGGAAATTATCTAGAAATACTCTATTTTAATAAAATAAAACAATATTCTACTTTATATATATATATATAAAAGTTTATCTTCGATAATTTAATTATTATGTAAAATATTATACCTATTTTTGATAATTTAATTATTATATAAGTTTAACAATTATTCTCAATTTTTGTATGTCTAATAGACTAAAATTAAATTACGTTCAACACTACATCATAACAATATGATGGGAATTACATTCAAATTAGTGGCAGAGATATCTTGTTGTGAGTATGATGACCATGACAATAAAAATTATGACTCAATCCTATTCTCTATTAATCATAAGAACAATACAATAGATGTGAATACCAATCAATATATAAACTGTACGAACGATAGAGCAAGTAAATACTTTAATAGAAGTCAACTGACGAATTTCGAGATAATGAAGTCAGAATTTATCTCTCTTATGTACGATAACGATATCTCTTCATTTTTTATGGAAGAGACTGCAGAGCAGTTTGCAGATTCAACTGAGCTCATTAGCAATATGTTGAACGATTTATCTGAACAATATGTTCAAGTTGATATCAAAATAAAGATTGAAAAAAACATATTCAACCATGAAGAGGAAGATAGTCGCAGCTCTTTTGAAGACTTTATTATAGGAAAGATGCGTAATTATGATTGTAAGAAAATATACAACTCAAATACTACTCAATCGTGGGAGTATATACCATTCGATCAAATTGAAGATGGTGACATTTGCCCGATTTGTTATGAAAACTATGATAATGATAGTGATATTATAATGACACCATGCTCACATAAATATCACTTCAAGTGTATATTAAAGTGGTTACTTGAGAGAAATAAATGTCCATTTTGTCGTTCAATAGCCTATTATCCTAACAATATGGTTATTATCTTTCCACCAGTGATATATAAAGACATTTAGTTAGGTATTTTTGTATGTACATAACATTTTAGATTTAATGGCATTTGAACTAATATTTATTATATTTATATTTTAAATTTTTATTCAATAATTCACAGTAATGATTAGAAATTCATTATTCTTTACATTACCTATAATTATTTAGGAAAATATTTTATTTTATACTTCAATTATATTATCTCCCAAGTTATAAACATCCAAAAAAATAGCATACAATTAATATCTTATAATAAATATTATATCAAATTATAATATATAGATACATAGGCACATTATCTTAGGATAATATTTGCATACTATGTAGGTAAATAAAAAAATATACAGATGGTAATAAATCATTTTCCCAATAAGAAAATATAAAGAATTATGAAGTATTATATAATTAGGAAATAATGCATATACAAATGATAGAGATATCGAACAAGTGTTAACTTTCCATTGACCGTAATTGACAAATAATTTATATTTTATTTATAATATTATTTTTAATAAATAAAAATATATTAAATGGACATTTTACATCTAAATTTGAAATCAAAATTATGAAATTGGAGTAACTTATATATATTATTTAATATAAACAAAATTATAAAATTGTAGTAAGTTGATAGCGTGAATATTTAGAGTGAATTGAAATTCTATTTAATCTTTCATTTGTGAATAGCAATAGTTGTCATTGTGCAAAAAAAAAAAGCAATAGTTGTCCAAAATTCAATATGTAACTTTTACAATTTCTTAATATTATAAATATTCAAATTTATGAGAAGTATTAATATTATTTATGATGAAAGAGTTACGCTAAATATAAAATGTATAATGATATATTATTTTAATAAAATAATTAAGTAATTTAATTTTTCTTTATTTAATAAAAACTTAAAAATAATAAACTCTCAAATAAAATAATTAATACTTAAACAAAAAAAATATATAATAAAATATTATCCCAAATAGTTTAATGAATGTGATCCACTAAAAGTTAATTTTCTACATGGCCACGCATTTCATTTGCAACTTTTACTAAAGTCAATTTTCTTTGAGTGATGATCCTATTATATAATATTCATAAGGAATAAAACTATCAATAAAGACTTTAAAGTAAATTTCTCAACTATTTAATAAGATAAAAATAAGGACATATAATTTTGTTTTTGATGTTTTGTGAATATTTAAAATAATTTTATTATTATGGTATTAAAATTTATAATGGTAGAATAAGTGAAAAAATGTGTCATTAAATAATATTTTATAATTGTCATTAAATAACTTGTAAAATATTTAAAAATATTTTAAAAGTTATCTTAATACATTTATTAATGGTGTCACATTATTTTACAAAGGAAAAGAATATGCCAAAAAAAGCTTCCAGCCATTCCATGTGGCCTTGGAGGCATTTTATTTGCTAAATGCTAAATATTTAGCTGGCATTATTCAATAATATTAACTATAGAAAAATAAAAGAGATAAATAAAATATTTTAATTGTTTAAAATTTCAAATAATATATAAAAATTATAATAAATATATGAACACTTATTAAAGGTAAATAAATGAAATAACTTAATAATATTCTATAAATATGTAATTTTTATTTAAAAATATATTCAAGTTATCTTGGTACTTTATTAATAATGCGGTATAATGTAATAGTTTCAATAAGTGTAAGAAGATAATTTGGAAAAGATTTATTTAAATATTTTTTTACATGCCTTCCTTTGGCGAGCTTCCAGCCTCTTAATGTTCTTTGCATTACATAAAAAATCTCATGCAAATCCCTAGAAAATTAAGATAATCTTTTCCCTTCTTTTGCATACACAAACTTAGAGGTATAAGTTCTAAAATAATCATCTAAATTGTAATTGTTATCCAAGTAGTGTCAAAATAGGTGATTATTGTCTTTATTGTGATATCAATTTGAAGATTTTATTTTGCTAATATAGATTGTTCAACTTTTTTATATAGATTGTTCAACTTATTTTTAATGAGCTCCGCTTATGTGCCAATATCTTTATGTCACTTTCATCTAATCTCAATGGACGATTTTGTGGACTAGGAAGATAATTGTTGACTCCATCATTGGAAAGGTAATTTACTTTTAATTTATTGGTGGGAAGAATTAAGAATACAAATTTAGAATGGTTGTCAACTTTACTTGTGTCCACTAATTATGAATATAATAGATTAGATATTTTATATAATAATCAAATTATTAAAATTATAACTTTTAAGTAGTATATTATTTTATTTTATTAAATTAGTATATTTCTAAATAATTTTCATTTATATAAATTATAATTTATGTTGTATATTAAATATAATTTAATAATATTTATCAAATTAATATACTAACAAGTTATTATACAAATATATACAAAATATCATAGCTATACGAGCCAAATATATATTATTATAAAATTATAATATTTTTTAATTTTAATTAATACGTTATTATTATCTCAAGAGATTAATTTAACTAAATTATAATATTATTATTAATTGTAGATAATATGTGAATGGCGAAAGTATTTTAAGATTAATTTTTTAAAATAAATATGTGAATGGAATGTGAAATTTATTATTATAGGATGATTTGCGCTAAAAGTTTTAAAAGAGAAGGGATTTATCAACAAAGCAAGAATTTCTTTAAAAATAACAATAAAAAACTAGTGATAGAAAGTTATATAACGTACACATCATTATTATTTATAGTATAATTATTTGATAATTCTAAAATTATATATTTTAATATCATAATAATATAATTAATTTAAAATAGACACAAAAAAACATTATGATACAAAATAAAAATGATAAATGTTAAAAAATTTATCTTAAACATTTGAATGATAATATTACATAATATATTTATGCATGAAGAAAATTCAGCTAATTAAGCTCACAAACCTATTCAACTACTAATGAGATATAGGTAAAAAAACTACCAATTCCATGTCCCTTATTAAGTAGAATACTAATATTTTGAGTGTGTTTTATGATTAATTATTTTCTCCTACAGGTTATTATATTTTTTAGGTTTTTATTTAATAAAGTAAATTAAAATTTCTTAATTTTTATTAAATAATCTATTAACATTTGTTTATTCAATTCATTTAAAACTCACTCTCATCTTTACGGGAGCTAGAATAGCTCTTATATGTCGGGGGCCTCGGTTTTGGAAGTTGGGGGCTAAATGCCCGATTTTGAAAATCTCGTACAGTGGGCCCAATGCCAATTGGCACGAGCAGGAGCTCGTAAACGAACATGATATATGTGCCATAAAACTTAATAAGTAAGTTGTTTGGCTATGGTACCAAGATAGGACTGACATGCTTAGTCAACTAGCACTAGTGCAACATGACAAGTTGACGGACCAGTCAAGACAAACAACTGCGAGTTGAGTTGAGAGTTATGGCCGTTGGACCAATGGCACCACAGATTATATGGCAATATGAGAAAACATTGTTTGTGCATGCACCATGAGTACAGGATCATCAAGATGCCCATGAGGGGTAGTGATGTGTCCTAAGGGCCAAGAATTATCAAATAATTATAATATAAATAATAATGATGTGTACCTTATATAACTTTCTATCACTGGTTTTTTTGTTATTTTTAGAGAAATTCTTTCTTTATTGATACATCCCCTCTCTTTTATAACTTCGTATTGACAAATCATCCTATAATAATAAATTTTACATTTCAATTCACATATTTATTTTAAAAAATTAATCTTAAAATACTTTCGCCATTCGCATATTATCTACAATTAATAATAATATTATAATGTAGTTAAATTAATCTCTTGAGATAATAATCACGTATTAATTACAATTAAAAAATATTATAATTTTATAATAATATATATTTGGCTGGTATACCTATGGCATTTTGTATATATTTGTATAATAACTTGTTAGTATATTAATTTGATAAATATGATTAAATTATATTTAATATATAACATAAATTATAATTCTTATAAATGATTTTTTTAAAATACACTATTTTAATAAAATAAAATAATATACTATTTAAAAATTATAATTTTAATAATTTGATTATTATATAAAATATCATTTCTAATATATTCATAATTAAAGGATACAAATTACTTTGATAATCATTCTAAGTTTGTATACTTAATTCTTCCCAACAAATTTAAAATGTTATTCAAGGATATATTAAAAGTAAATTATTTATCTTCCTCTTACACAAAATCGTCCCTCTGATTAGATGAGTGATGGTAGAGCAATTGGCACATATAACAGAGCTCAGTAGAAATAAGTTGAACAATCTATATTAGCAAAATCTCCAAGTTGATATCACAATAAAACAATAGCCACCTATTTAGACCCTAGGATAGGATAACAATAATTACAAAATAGATGATTATTTTAAAACTGTATAACATTTGCTACGATTACTGCATCAACCATAATAATTGTGATATAATAATAATAATACGTGTTCACCTAACTATTATTTTAAATGTATATTCAAGTGATTACGGTACAAAACATGTGTCCAATTTATCCATACACGATCTATTAGCCCTACAACATCATTATTGGTGATATATAACTATTATAAATACTAATATATGATTATTGTTTTTCAAGTATAGATCTATTTTTTCAATGAGTTACTTTATATATATATATATGAAAAATTAAAATTTAAAACATTATATTTCTTGTCAATGACAAATATTATTGTGGCAACATTATGGATTCTATTTGGCAATAAAGGTTAGAAATACATTATTTTTTTGTATTACCTTTTATTTTACTATTCAATTATACTATCTCTTATAGGGATACGGGAAGTCACAAATTCAAATATAATGTGTAATCAATATCCTATTTTTGGAATAAATATTATATTAAATTATAATATATATATATATATATATATACAATTATTTCATGAAAGATGTGTGGATTTTTTTTGATCAATTGAAAGATGTGTGGATGAGTAGCTAAATTTATATATACTCCAAATTTCATAAATACTCATGTCATTATATTATAGTTTGTACCCTATCATGAAAAAAAATATACTAATGACAATAAGCCTTTTAATAGTTTATGATATTTGATTATAACAAAATCTATTTATCACATGCATATAGCTATTAATAGCCAACAAAATAAGTAGAATATTAAGGTGTACGAAATTCTTCCAATAATTATCATTCAACATACACTAACTTTTTAATACATCGGGGTTATCAAGTATATAACAAAATGAATAGAATAGATCTGTGGACACACTCTTTTTTAGATGCTTCTCTTACTAAATATCACGCTTAACTTTAGTATTGAGATATTTAAAAGGTATAATTGAATAAAATATATTTTCTGTTGTCCCAATTGGAGTAGTAGATTTACTATGGTATTAAAAACTAAAAAATGAAGTGTGATTTAGATGGTGTACAAATTAAAATATAAGTAATGAAGTTAATAACTATTTAAATTATTTAGATAAGAGTAAGTTGTTAACTTATAAGACTTGATATACCATTGTCCATTTTATTATAGTAATTATCAATATAATAATTAATTCAATGTATTATAAGCATATAAATTGTAATGAACTAAAATTTTATTTTGTAAAATAAAAGATTGATCTAGATTTTATTAAGTTATTTCAGGTGTTATTTGAATACAAAATAAAAATTGATCCTTACTTCAAATTAAAATTTAATAATTGATTCATTAGTAAATTGATATAATGATAAATTATTATCTATACGTTATTAAAATTTAATATATATTAAAATTCTAAAAAAAATAGTATTTTATAAATATTTTATGTTAAAATATAATTTTTAAAATTTTGAGATAAAGGTGACTTGCTTTAAATTTTTTTTCTAAAATGGTAATTTAAGTTAAGTATATGTAAGTACTATATTGTTATTTAATAAAGATGTTATGTAAATATATTTAAAAAATATTAGTATATTAATGGATAAATATTATTAAACCATATTTAATATAAAAGAAAAGGTATAATTCATATAAATGGAAATTATCTAGAAATACACTATTTTAATAAAATAAAACAAAAACCTACTATATATATAAGTTATATATTTGTTAATTTAATTATTATGTAAAATATTTTACCTATTTTTAATAATTTAATTATTATATAAGTTTAATAATTATTCTCAATTTTTGTATTTTAATAGACTAAAAGCAAATTACATTCAGCACTACAATTATGATGGTAATTACAGTCAAATTAGTGGCGGAGATATCCTCTAGGGAGTATGATGACGATGACAATGACAATGACAATTATGACTCAATCCTATTATCTATTAATTATAAAAATAATACAATAGATGTAACAACCAATCAATATATAAACTATACCAATGAGAGAGCAAGTAAATACTTTAATAGAAGTGAACTGACCGATTTCGAGATGATGAAGTCGGAATTTATTTCTTTCATATACGATAATATCTGCATTTTTGATGGAAGAGACGATAGAGGAGTTTGCAAAGGAGTTTGCAGACACAACCATGCTCGTTAGCAATATGTTGAACGATCTATCTGAACAATATCTTCAAGTTAATATTAAAATAAAGATTGAAACAAACGTATTCGACCATGAAGAGCAAGATAGCCGGGACTCTTTTGGAGACTTTATGATAGGAAAGATGCGTAATTATGATTGTAAGAAGATATTCAACTCAAGTATTAATAATTGTCAATCGTGGGAGTACACAACTTTTGATCAAATTGAAGATAATGACACTTGCTCGATTTGCTGTGAAAACTATGATAATGATAGTGATATTATAATTATACCATGCTCACATAATTATCACTTCAATTGTATATTGAAATGGTTACGAGGGAGACATAAATGTCCACTTTGTCGTTCTACAGTATATTACCCATACAACATGGTTATTATCTTTCCACCAATTATCTATAGAGACATTTAGTTAGGTATTTTTTTGTATATACATATCATTTTGGATTTGTATTTGAACTAATATTTATTATATTTTAATTTTAATTTTTTATTTAACAATTAACAATAAAGATTACAAATCCATTATTTTTTACATTACCTATAATTATTTAGAAAAATATTTTATTTTATACTTCAATTATACTATCTACCAAGTTATAAACATCCAAAAAATAGCGTACATGAGTAAGTGACAGCAAGTAGGGTTGCTAGGCACTCCACTTTGATCGCACGTCCAAGTCACTCCTGGAGTATATGCAATATTCGGAAACTAACAAAGTTATATGGCTTCTCATTAGCTGAAATTTCTTTACCATCATAATATTATCTAAAATTTGATGAACTATAGGTCTCATTCATCATATGAAAATAATATATACATATATATATATATATATAAAATAGTTTTTTTAATAGTTTGTGAGGTAGAATAAAATGGAGCCATCAAATAAGATCAATAATTAATAGCCAACATTAATAGGTGATAGGTAAGTCCCGTGAAAATAAATGAAGCTACTCTCCATACTTATCCCTTAACTCCAAAATCTTGAAATTTTTTAAATTACTGTTCTGAAAATTAAAAAAACTAATAATATCTTAAAAATAGAAATTGATTGAAATAGTTATAAAATTTTATAAAAACTTAAAAATATAATGTATTAGTATAAAATATTCATTCTAATATTATTACACTCATTTTCCAAATTATAAAGAATTATGGAGTATTATATAATTAGGAAATAATGCATATATAAATGATAGAGATACCGAACAAATGTTAACTATCCATTGACAGTAATTGACAAATAATTTGTATTTTATTTTTAATAAATAAAAATTTTTAAATGGACATTTTTCATCTAAATTTGAAATCAAAATTATGAAATTGGAGTAACTTAAATATATTATTTGATATGAACCAAAATTATAAAATTGTAGTAAGTTGATAGGGTGAATATTTAAAGCGAAGAAATTCTACTTAATCTTTCAATTGTGAATGGCAATAGTTGTCCAAAAGAGTTTATCTCCATTCAATATTAACTTTTACAATTTCTTAATATTATAAATATTCAAATTTAGGAGAAGTATTAACATTATTTATGATGAAAGAGTTACGCTAAATATAAAATGTATAATGATATATTATTTTAATAAAATTATTAAGAAACTCAATTTTTCTTTATTTAATAAAAACTTAAAAATAATAAACTCTCAAATAAAATAATTAATACTTAAACAAAAAATATAAAATAAAATATTATACCAAATAGTTTAATGCATGTGATCCACTAAAAGTTATTTTTCTAAATGGCCACGGAGACATTTGCAACTTTTACTAAAGTCAATTTTCTTTGGGTGATGATCCTATTGTATAATATTCATAAGGAATAAAACTTTCGATTAAGTCTTTAAAAAAAATTATCAACTATTTAATAAGATAAAAATAATTACATAATTTTGTTTTTGATGTTTTGTGAATATTTTAAAATAATTTTATTATTATGATATTAAAATTTATAATGGTAGAATAAGTGAAAAAATGTGTCATTAAATCATATTTTATAATTTTCATTAAATAACTTGTAAAATATTTTAAAAGTTATCTTAATACATTTATTAATGGTGTCACATTATTTTACAAGGGAAAAAAAATATGCTAAACAAGAGCTTCCAGCCGTTCCATGTGGCCTTGTAGGCATTTTATTTTCTAAATGCTAAATATTTAGTTGGCATTATTCAATAATATTAACTATAGAAAAATAAAAGAGATAAATAAAATATTTTAATTGTTTAACATTTCAAATAATATATAAAAATTTATAATAATATATGAACACTGATTAAAGGTAAATAAATGAAATAATTTAATAATATTATGTAAATATATAATCTTTATTTAAAAATATATTCAAGTTATCTTGAAACCTTTATTAATAATGCGGTATAATTTATTAATTTCATTAGGTGTATGAAGATTTGGAAAATTTTTATTTAAATATTTTTTATATGCCTTCTTTGGCGAGCTTCCAGCCTCTTAATGTTCTTTGCATTACATAAAAAAAATGTCACGCAAATCCCTAGAAAATATCCACACAAGAATAAATAGTCTTTCCAAAAAATCTTGCTAGTAGAGGAAGATCTCCTAAAATAAGAGAAATAGGACTAAAGATAGAGACAAACAAGGATATATATTGTATAATCCTGAGTAATCTCGAATGTTATCCGTTTTGTATACCAAATAATACAATACAAGGAAAAGTTACTGTAGATATAGAACCACATATAAGTTATCATGCTCCCATAACTATCATTTGAGTTTCCAATAATTACATATCCAATTTCACCTATAAATATACAATCATAGGTTTTATACTTGTTTGAGTAATAGTAATGAGATTCCCTCATATCATGATAAGAATAGTTAGGATTTACAAAAGAATATACCCTTCGAAAATTCGAGTGACTGAAGTTGCTACTTTCGAAATAACCTAAAGAAAAGCAACCACTAATGTGGGGAATCATTGGAAAAGAAAATTTCTCACTTATTTCTCTCTTTTTTCCTTCTTTTGCATTAAGAAACTTAGAGTTATAAGTTTTATTTATTATTTGTAACCACATTTTTGTTACCTTTCTCACTTAAACTTTTGTTTTGAGTTTTATATTAACATTTCTTTTCCTCATTCACATAAAACACTTTATTAATTTCAAATAATTATTAGAGTTATATGCTATATATGAGTTGTGAATGCACGAGCCTACTCTAATAAATAAATATATATTTGTATATAAATTAGTTATTTTTTCAATGTATTCCATTATATTTATAATTAAAATTAATTACACCAAATAAATTTTAGATAAAAATATTCACAACACTTTAATAAATGTTATTCAGGGTAGCTTCTAGAAAAGTTTTACTCTCTATGAGATTCAAACTTGCTAACTCTTTCTAGGTCACTCGTTCTTACATCTAATGAGTTTCCACCAAGATATCTTTTAGGTGCTTTTGTCCTTTAACCACACATATCTTTTAGATGCATATCTCTATCATTGTATGCTTCCACTTCAAATAGTGAGTTTCCATAGCCCCAAATTCTCCATTAATGCTATTAGTGATTTAGGGTTAGATGATGCCCGTGTTCCTCTCCCCTCCAAGCAATTTACTCATCTTAGTGCTAGTCCAATGCAAGATTAAAACTAACAACTATATTATTGGTAATGACTTGAATTAATAAATAAAAAATGAACTGGGGCTTAAATGAAGAATTTCTCTCATATAAATGTAGAAATTTTAAAATAAAGTATATCAAATTCTTTCAATAATTCTCATTAAACATGCTCAAACATTACAACACTTGATATAATAAATATTTACTTGGATAGCAATGATACAACAAAATCAATGAAATGAAGGGGAGACGCACTCTTTTTCTTCCTTAGACATCTCTCACCCAGTTATACACTAACAGCTATACAACTATTGTTATCCTTTTACCTCATAATCCTCCTCCAACTATTTTAAAAATAATATATACAACCTTACAACGAGTTTCACTTAAAATAATATTATTAAATTATATTTAATATACAATCTAAATTATCTATAAATATACCATTTTAATAAAATAAAACAATATCACACTTAAAACTTATAATTTTAGTAATTTAATTATTATATAAAATATTATATCTATTATATTCATAATTAGGGAATACATATAACTTTTCCAATCATTCTAAGTTTGTATACTTCATTCTTATCAACCAAATTTAAAATTTCATTCAAGAATATATTAAAAACAAATTATTTTCCCATCACACATTTTGTTATTAATAAAGATGGCAAACGCATTTAAATTAGTTGCAATAATATCTTACGTGAAGCATTATGATGGCAAAAAAAATATAACTTAATCCTATTTTCTATGCATTACAATGATATAACAATTATGGTTATCCATGAATATAACAATTATATTATTATGGAGCTGAAGATATATGAGACAAAAATAAAGTATTTTGATAAAAGTTAACTAATGAATTTCGAGATAATGAAGTCAGTATTTATTTCACTCATCCAAGGTATTGTTACTCCAGATTGGATGAAAGAGACAGCACAGCAGGCACATTGGTAATATTTATCGAAGGTAGTATATTGTTATTGAAGGATTATTTGATGTTGAGATAAAAATTATGGGACATAGGTAGCTGAAGAATGAGGAAGTTAAAATTTGGAATTCAATAACACAAATTTAGGGTAGTTTATGGTTAGATTAGATACTTCACATATTTCACTATTAGTAATAGAAAATAATATATAGTTAAGATAATGTACTTTTTTTTAATAGTTTGCAATGTTCACTTACAACAAAAATAAAGGTATCACTAACATTCATACAAATTCATACAAGACAAGTAACTAATATTCCTTAGACTCCTATTTGACTCTGGTCATCTCAAAAATACTTCCCATAATTTTTATAAAATCTTAAATTTGATAGATTACTTTGATATTTTTAAATAAGATAAATATTAATATTATAAAATATAAATTAATTATAAAATTATATAAAAACTTTACCAAAATATGATAGATATTTGATAAAATAAAAAAGGATAGAAATAAATTTATAAGTAATTACAAACTCATTATATTTAAATAGATATAAATTCAATTTATTTTTTGTTTACAGTACACTATTATATAGTATTATATCAAGTCAATACACTATAAATACAGCTTGTGATCAAGTATTGTAGAAAAATAACAAAATCGATTTCATTTTTATTTTCCCACTCGTATATACTGTACAAGTATAAATTTAAAAATTGGTTGTACGAAGTATATATAAGTGAATATTAATAATGACAATATAATAATATATTTAATAAAATAAATAAGTGTTATATAGAGTATTATAATATTAAAAGTTTCACTACTTAAAATTTATAATTTATAATTAAATATTATAATTTAAAATACTTTTCCCAAGAATTCTATAAAAAGGAAAATAATGAAATTTTTTTGCTCAATGGAAAAATAATGAAGTTAAAAAATTAATATATATATATATATAATAGAAAATGATTGGAAAGTTCTTAATAAATTTGGTTAATTGAACCATACTCACTCCCAATTAAGAATGTCCCAATTTTTTTTTGCCAAACCAATGCCCCAAATGACAAGGAGTCTTCATTCACCGCTTCAATAAAATATATTGTAAGTGAGATATTACCTGCTTTTAATAATTATATTATTTTAATAATAATAATGTGATAATTATATTTTTGGTAAAGTAAAATCTTCATACACTCGTTAAGAAGTAAAGAAAATATTATTATTTTAAGAAATAACTTCAAATTTTTATAACCTTTAGGTGTCTCTCTTCAAAACCTACTCTCATGGCCCCTAAAAAAATGTTGAACCTTTAGAACCTAATCTTCTTCACCGTATGAGTTTTTTTTTTTTAAAATGGCAGTATCCAACTAGATTTTTAGAAAATAAGTTGGACATATTTATCTCTAAAAATAGTTATAAATTAGTTACTCATTATATTTAACATTTAACCAATTATATTTATAATAAATATAATTAGAACAACTAACTCTCTATATGTTATTTGATAGGGTGTATATTTTAAAGTGAATTATTATTGTGCATACTCATAGAACATTAAATTTTTAAAAAAGTATTGAGTAAAAAATCTAAATATTAAATGATACTAAATTTGGATTTAGTGAAAACAATTATAAGAATTATAAAATGTAGAAGGATCCATGAGAGTGAGTTTTAAATGAATTGAATAAACAAATGTTAATATATTATTTAATAAAAATTAAGAAATTTTAATTTAATTTATTAAATAAAACCTAAAAAATATAATAACCTGTAGGAGAAATAATTAATCAATAAACACACTCAAAATATTAGTAGTCTACTTAATAAGGGACATGACATTGGTAGTTTTTTTACCTATATCTCATTAGTAGTTGAATAGGGTTGTGAGCTTACGTAGCTGAATTTTCTTCATGCATAAATTATTATGTAATATTATCATTAAACATTATTATGTAATATTATCATTCAAATGTTTAAGATAAAATTTTTAACTATTCACAATGTTAAAAATAATAAAAAATATTTTTACATTTATCATTATGTTTTTGTGTCTATTTTAAATTAATAATAATATTATGATATTAAAACATATAATTTTAGAATTATGAAATAATTATAATATAAATAATAATGATGTGTACCTTATATAACTTTCTATCACTAGTTTTTTTTTGTTATTTTTAGAGAAATTCTTGCTTTACTGATAAATGCCCTCTCTTTTAGAACTTTTAGCTATTGACAAATCATCTTATAATAATAAATTTTACATTGCAAATTCACATATTTATTTTAAAAAATTAATCTTAAAATACTCTCGCCATTCGCATATTATCTATAATTAATAATAATATTATAATTTAGTTAAATTAATCTCTTGAGATAATAGTCATGTATTAATTAAAATTAAGAAATATTATAATTTTATAATAATATATATTTGGCTGGTATACCTATGGCATTTTGTATATATTTGTATAATAATTTGTTAGTATATTAATTTAATAAATATTATTAAATCATATTTAGTATACAACATATGATTTAATAATATAATAAATATCTAATTTGATCCTGATCAAATTAAATTAAGATACTAAATATGATTTAATAAATTTGATCCTGATCAAATTAGATATTTATTATATTATTAATTATAATTGTTATCCTAGGATCAAATTAGGTAGTTATTATATTTATTGTAATGGTGTTGCACGATCTGCTATAATTACTAAATTAACCATAATAATAGTAATATAATAATGATATCGTGCTCATATAACTATTAATTCAAATTTATATTTAATTGGTTACTAGAGAAATATATGTGTCAAATTTCTCCCTAAGCTATCGGTTAGCCCTATAACATGGTGATATACAACTATTATAAAATCTAACGTATAATTATTGTTTTTCAAGTAGTGATCCATTTTTTCAATGAGTTACTTTTTATATGTAGATAAAAATTTGAAATTTAAAACATTATATTTCTTTTAAATAACAAATATTATTCTCGCAATATTGTGAATTTAATTGTATTTAAACTATATGTCATTACAAATTCATTATTTTTGTATTACCTTTTACTTAAAAAAATATTTTATTTTACTCGTCAATTATACTCTCTTATAGGGTTGAAAGTCACAAATTTTATAAAGGATGCGTGGATGAGTTGCTAAATTTATACATACTCCAAATTTCATAAATACTAATGTGCATCATATTACAGTTTGTACCCTATCATGAAAAAAATATACTAATGATAATAAGCCTTTTAATAGTTTATGATATTTGCTTATAATAATTATCATTCAACATACACTAACTTTTCAATACATCCTGAATATCAAGTATATAATAAAATGAATACAATAGAACTTCACGCCCACTCTTTTCTTCATCTTTCTCTCACCTTATAAGGCTCTCAACTTTACTATTTTTTTTTTGCTACATAATCAAATTATTATCATAAAAAGGTATACAACTTGTATATTTATGAGTCGTGGCTGGTTTGATTAATTGATATTTGCATAATTTGTTTTGATAACTATATGATAATGAATTTGTTTTGATAACTATACGATAATGATAGTAATATAATAAAGACTGTTCATATAACTACCACTTTAAATTTATATTTAAATAGTCACGAGAGAACAATGTGGTACAATAATCTATTATTCCTACAAAATGATTATTATCATTGAACTCGTCATCTATTGAAGATTGACATATGATTATTTTCTTTTTAACTAGTGTTAGCTGAATATTGGTAGATGAATTACATTTTGTATTTGATTAAAAATTTGAAATTTAGGGCATCATATTACTAGAATTTAAATGTCAATAAATAGAAGTTACAAATATATTATGTTTTAAATTACTTTTTAAATAAGATATTTTATTTTAAATTCAATTATATTATCTCTTATATAGAGTTAATGGAAGCAAAAATCTAGAGTGATATCATGTATTTGAAACTATATAGATATTTGAAATAATTGTACTAAATATATTACTTATCTTTTGTTTTGATTTATAATTATATGAATTTATAAACATAAGTATATGCATTTGTAAATACATGAGATTGGGATGTCTCAATTGTAGTAGTAGCTCTACTATAAAATTTTGTGTCTTTTTAGTATCTTTTTTAAGTTAGTAGAATACTAAAAAAATTAGAGTAGTTGGATGGTGTACAAGGGAAAATATAAGTTATAAAGTTAGTAACTATTAAAATTGTTTAGGTAAGTAAATTACTAACTTATAAAACTTAATTTACCATTGCCCACTTTGTTATAGTAATTATTTATATAACAATTAATTCAATATATTATAAGCATATAAATTATATTGAATTAGATTGTGATTTTGTAAAATACATGATTGATGTATATTTTATTAAGTTATTATAGGTGATGTTTGAATACCAAATAAAAAATGGCATTTACTTCAAATTAAGATTAAATAAGTGATTAATTAGTAAACGTGTTTAATAATAAATTATTATTTACACATTATTAAAATATAATATATATTAAAATTATAAAAATTTTTTTTATAGATTTTTTATGTTAAGGTGAATTTTTTTAACATTTTTACATAAAATTGACTCATTTTAAAATTTTCTCTAAAATTGTAATTTAACCTAAGTATATGTAAGTACTATATTGTAATTTAATAAAGATATTTATGTAAATATATGCAACAAATTGTTAGTATATTAATAAATATTATTAAACCATATTTAATATCAAAAAAGCAAACTATAATTCATATAAATGGAAATTATATAGAAATACACTATTTTGATAAAATAAAACAATATCTTACTTATATATATATAATGTTATATTTTTGGTAATTTAATTATTATGTAAAATAACTTACCTATTATGTAATTATATGCAACAAAATGTTAGTATATTAATAAATATTATTAAACCATATTTAATATCCAAAACGCAAACTATAATTCATATTTTTGGTAATTTAATAAATAAAAATTATATAGAAATACACTATTTTAATAAAATAAAACAATATCTTACTTATATATATATAAAGTTATATTTTTGGTAATTTAATTATTATGTAAATAACATATTATGTAAATATATGCAACAAAATGTCAGTATATTAATAAATATTATTAAACCATATTTAATATCCAAAAAGGAAACTATAATTCATATTTTTGTTAATTTAATAAATGGAAATTATATAGAAATACACTATTTTAATAAAATAAAAGAATATCTTACTTATATATATATATAGTTATATTTTTGGTAATTTAATTATTATGTAAAATAACACACCTATTATGTAAATGTATGCAACAAAATGTTAGTATATTAATAAATATTATTAAACCATATTTAATATCCAAGTTGCAAACTATTATTCATACAAATGGAAATTATATAGAAATACACTATTTTAATAAAATAAAATAATATCTTACTTATATATATATAAAGTTATATTTTTGGTAATTTAATTATTATTATGTAAAATAACATACCTATTTTATTAATAATGAGTGAATATACAATTATATAAGTTTAAGAATCATTCTCAATTTTTTTTATAAACAATCAGAAAGATAAACTAAAAAATAAATTATTTTTCATACCACACCATGGGAAGTACATTCAAATTACAGGCAAATATATCTTACCTGGATGATGATGACGACCACTATGACAATGAAGACTCTGAGTTAATCCTATTCTCTATTCATTATAAGGACAATACCAGTAGTACTATTTACTACATCAATGAGAAGACAAGCAAGTACTTTAATAGATATCAACTGAACAACTCGGAGATGATGAAGTCAGAATTTATCTCACTCATGGATGATATCGTCCCTTCAGATTGGTTGGATTTAACTGCAGAGCAATTGGCAGATACAACTGAGCTCCTTAGCAATATGTTGAGCAATCTATCTGAACAATATCTTCAAGTTAATATCAAAATAAAGATTAAATCAACCATGTTTAATCTTGAAGACGACGAAAATAGCCATCACAATCTACATAACCTTTTTCAAGACATGATTCTAGAAAATATGCTTAATTATGATTGTAAAAAGGTATATAACTTAGATACTTCCCAGCCGTGGCAGCTCATACCATTCCATGAAATTGAAGATGATGACACCTGCTCAATTTGCTGTGAGTACTATGATAATGATAGTGATATCATAATGATACCATGCTCACATAATTATCACTTCAAGTGTATATTGACGTGGTTACTAGAGAATGATACATGTCCACTTTGTCGTTCCACCACCTCTTACCCCTACAACATGATTTTTGTTTTTCCACCCATTATTCATAACTATTGCGAAAATTAATATTTAGTTCTCTGAGTTAATTTATATATATAGATGAAAATTTGATAAATATTATCAAAATACCAGCTTGAATTTGATTGTATTTAAATTACATACTTATTATATTTGTAATTTAATTTTTTATTCAACAATTATCAATAAAGATTATAAATAAATTATTTTTTATATTACCTGTAATTATTGAGAAAGATATCTTATTTTGTATTTCAATTGTTCTATCTCTTATATAAACACAAAATAAATTCAAATATAATGTCAACCAACATGCTAACAATAAAGCAAAATTAACCTATCGTAGTAAATATTATATCAACTTATAATAGGTACATACATACTTATATGTATACTTAATATCGTAAATGAAAAAAATATATGCATGGCAATGAACCATTTTAATAGTGTGAAATATTTGTTCTATATCCTGTTTTTTTTTTTTATAATAATAAGATTCAACCATCAATATCCAATATAGGTGATAACTAAGTCATGCTAAAAGAAATGAATATAATCTCCATCCTCATGCCCACTTTATTTTTTCAATCCCATATTTCCTTTATTTTAATGAATTTATATCCAAAATTTTTAATTTTCTATTTAGAAATTTTTTAATAAAAATAAAAATATCATAAAAATAAAAATTAATTGAAATAATTATAAAGTTTTATAAAACTTAAAATATATAATGCATTATTATCATATATTCATCCTAATATTCTTACATTCATTTTCCTAATAAGAAATTATAAAGAATTACGGAGGATTACATAGATTAGTACATTATGCATATAGAAGCGAACAAATATTAACTATCCAATGAAGTAGAAGACCCTAATTGACAAATAATTTATATTTTATTTATAATATTATTTTTAATAAATAAAAATATCCTAAATGGTTGAGAAAATTAAAATATTTTTTTTCTAAATTTGAAACCAAAATTATGAAATTGGAGTAATTTAATATATGTTATTTGATAGGAATTAAAATTATTAAATTATAGTAAGTTGATATGTGTTATTTAATATGGTGAATATTTCAACTAATTGAAAATTTATTTAATATTTCAAATGGGAATATCATAAATTGTCCTCTTCATTTGAATGTAACTTTTACAATTTTTTAATATTATAAAGTTTCAAATTTAGGAAAAAAATCAACATTATTTACAATCAAAGAGTTATGGTAACTATAAAATGTATAATGATATATTATTTTAATAACACAATTAAGAAATTAAAATTTTCTTTATGTAACAAAAACATAAAAAAAAATAAAATCTCAAATAAAAAAAGAAATATAATATAAAATATTATAATGTGATCCATTAAAAGTTAGTCTTCATCTCATTTGCAGGATGTACTAAAGTGAATTTTCTTTGGGTGTGATCCTATTATATAATATTCATAAAGTATATAATATATCAATTAAGATTTAAAAATAAAATTCTCAACTATTTAATAAGATAAAAATAAAGAACATATAGTTTTATTTTTGATGTTTTGCGAATATTCTAAAATAATTTTATTATTATGATATTAAAATTTATAATGATAGAATAAGTGAAAAAATATGTCAATAAATAACAGTTTATAAATGTCTAAAATATTTTAAAATTTATCTTAATACATTTATTAATGGTGTCACATTATTTTATAAAGAAGAGCTTCTAGCGATTCAATGTGGCCGTGTAGGCATTGTCTTTGCTAAATGCTAAATATTTAGTTGACATTATTCAATAATATTAACTATAGAAAAATAAAAGAGATAAATATAATATTTTAATTGATTCACATTTTAAATAATATTTAAAAAATTATAATAAATATACGAACACTTATTAAAGGTAAATAAATGAAATAATTTAATAATATTCTTTAAATATGTAATTTTTATTTAAGAATATAATCAAATTATCTTGATATGATTATTAATAATGTGGTCTAATTTAATAGTGTAAGAAGATGATTTGGAAAAATGTCTTCACAAATCCCTTTCATGTATGCATGTTCATTGTGCAAAAAAAAAATGTATGCATGTTCAAATCCCTAGAAAATTAACATAGTATTTCCCCTTATTTTGCATACAAAAATGTATAAATTTTATGTATTATTTGTACCCGTATTTTGGTTACCTTTCTAACTTAAAATTTTATTATGAGTTTTATGTTAATATCTCATTTCTTCAATTATTTTTCACTTAAAATATTTCATTAATTTCAAATAATTATTGGAGTTATATGCAATTATATTTATATATATATATATATGAATTTCCCATCCTAATCTAATAAATAATATAATTGTGCAGCTATAGTGAAGAATCATTAACTAGTTTTTTTAGGGTATTTTAGGATTTTTTTCTTATTAAAGACTTTTATAATAATATTTTTTTAAATATTAAGCAAAACTAAAATATCCTGAATATATGACTATAATATCCATGGTTCACTATATTGTTCTTGTAAAATTATTGCTAATATGTATAAATAATTAATTCTTGAAATTGTAGTTCCATTTCTATTTCTATCTATATTCTTAATTTTATCTTTCGCCCCATGTACTTGTCCACACCACGTGTGCTCCCTCCTATACTTGCATAATTTGTGTGCTTATCAAACATTACATGATAATATATACTTGTCCACAAACCCACCTAATTGAAGGAAAAGAGTCAGCTATGGATGTAGTAAAAGGAAATGAGTCCAAGCTATTGAGGTAGTAATCTAAAATGGCACGTGTGCTCCACCAAGTGCCCCTTCCTACATTTAAAATGTGAAACCTGTTAAAATACTTATATTTAAGTAGTTGTTCAAGTAGGAAATGAGGGTTGGTGGCCAATATTCAAACTGATATCATCCCTAGTGCTTTATTGAAGAAATGAAGTTGTTTAAATTCCATGCTGACTCTTTTCCTTCAATTAGGTGGGTTTGTGCTATACTAATGGGTGTGTAGTTATGGCCCTACCAAAATTTGGCCATGAGAGAATTGATCTTTTTACACTATCCATGTTGTAAAAAATAATTTATAGTGTAATTTGAAATTAAATATAATATAAATTTAATTAATACTTCCTTTATACTCAATATACTAGTGTGACTTTCCATCTGATTTTTTTAATATTTTTTATTTTAAGAATAGATGATTTCTATTTTTGCTTCTACTCACTTATGAGAACAAGTCCCAAGTATTTTGTCGTAGGAGGAGCTAGTGTAAGATAATTTATAAATAGATTGGCATTGTGGAGCTAGTGTGCCTATTTTTTATCCAAAGTTAAGCAAGTGTCAATTACCCTTTTCAAAATGGTCACATTTTCCTTTATGAATTCTATAAATACCAAATAACAAATGAGTTATTTTTAGGCATGCTCTTCCTATTTTTAAACCTCTTATTTCTTGTTTTCTATTAGCTTCACTCATACTTACTAATAATGAATCAATAAGGAAAATAAACAAGTAGAGTGAGAGATGATCTTCATGTAGAAGGTCTTTCAAAGTTTAATCTTATTTGTGAATTACCCATTAATTAAAATCGGGTAACAAACCAAATAGATATATAACATTAGTCAATAAAAAGTGAAAGTCCATTTTTTTTATTGAAGTAGTTTTAGGAAACTCCATTATACCCAATTATATGCTTTAATTATATCTATATTAATGACACACCATTCTTGTTTACCACATTTTTTATTTTGTAAAAAGTGAAAACATTTATGCACCACTACTGTCTTATATGGGATATCCTCACGTGCCATCAAAAATACTTTTATAACATGATAATATATTGTTCATGAGCCAATAAACTAGCACCCGTATCCGACCCAACTCGTGGTTTGCCCTGAGTATTAAAAAAGAATACCTAACTCGAGTTTATTGTTCCTACTCGTACGAGCTCGTAAAAATAATACTCGGCTCATATACTGTTGTTGAGTGCGGGTTTAAAAAATTGCATGTGTGCAGGTGTTGAAAATATGATACTAAATTGGATAAAATAGAGAAATGTTTGTGTTTATAAGGTTGAAAATGTTACAAGTTATCACTTGTAAGTACATATGGGTACGACCCGTGGTATCAAGTCCAGTGGGCTCACACCCATACCCTTCCCAAGATTGAAAACCTTACTCGTGGTATAGCCGGTTCCCATTCGTCCGAACTCGTAAGAATAATACCCGACTCGTATATTGTTGTTGAGTGTGTTAAAAAAATAATAACCCTAAGAAAAAAATAATTAATCATCAAACAAATAAATATAAAACAAAATAATATACCAAATAACTTAATAGGCATGATGCACTCAAAATATTAGTATTCTACTAAGAGACATCTCATTGGTAGTTTTTTTTTACCTATATCTATAGTTGGTAGTTGAATAGGGTTGTGTACTCGAGTGAATTTTCTTCATGCATAAATATATTATGTAATATTATCATTCAAATGTTTAAGATAAAATTTTCAACTATTAAAAAGGTTAAAAATAATAAACAATATTTTTGTATTTACCATTTTTTATTTTATATCATTATATTTTTATTGTTTTGTGTCTATTTTAAATTAATTTTATTATTATGATATTAAAATATATAATTTTATATTTATAAAACAATATTTTATAAAATAATTATATTAAAAAATAATACATAATATGAACATAAGATAACTTTCTATTACGAGTTTTTTTTTGTTATTTTTAGAGCAATTCTTCCTTTGATTGATACATCCCCTGTCTTCCTTTTAGCACTTTTAGCATATTGCTAGCTATAATAATAAATTTTACATTTCAATTCAAATATTATCTACATTTAATGATAATGTCATTATTTAATAAAATTAATCTCTTAAGATAATGATCACATATTAATTAAAATTAAGAAATATTATCTAAAATTCTAATTTAACCTAATACGTAAGTGCTATATTGTAATTTAATAAAGATATTAGGTAAATATATACAACAAGATATTAGTATATTAATAAATATTATTAAATCATATTTAATATAAAACCCAAATTATAATTCATATAAATTGAAATTATCTAGAAATGTACTATTTTAATAAAATAAAACAATATCCTACTAATATATATAAGTTATAATTTTGGTAATTTGATTATTATGTAAAACCCTAAAATACCATACCTATTTTATTGATATGGAGTGAATACACCATTATAAGTTTAATCATAATTCTCAATTTTTGTATACACTAAAAACAAATTACTTTTCTCACTGTTGTTAATATGGGAAGTACATTCAAATTGGTGGTAAATATATCTTGTATCGACTATAACAATGAATATTATTAACTAATCTTATTCTCTATTCATTATAAGAATAGTACAATAAATATGGTGACCCATAGAACTATTTACTCATAAATCCCTTTCATGTAACACCCCTACATATGAAGGGAGAGATCCAAGAGCTACTACACACCGGGTAAAGGTCATGCCATGGTTAAATGGCTACCCTAGAAAGAGCATTGGGAAATAGCTCCCATTAACCACGACGTCCATGAAGGAAAACCACGGGTACTCAAGGATCGGATGCAAATCTCCATAGAGTCGGGCTCAAGGAAGTTATACAAAGGAGAAAAATCACATTAACTATATGCAATGCACCCAGGTAAAAGCATAGTGCGAAGCTATAAGGAAAAAGGGTATTGGTAACTGAGTGAGAATATGGGGAAACAAAGAAATGTGTAGACCGACAGTGTTCCGATCAACAAAAAAAGGTCGGACCACTAAATACGACCCTAGACTTTGACAACTTTCCCGAGGAAGGGGAATAGGGGAGAAAGGTTTGATGAACAGCATAAGATGTGCTAAGATAGGTTACTTCATCGAGTTCCCCCATCCCCAACCCGCGAAGATAAGGGGTAGAACTTCGCCCAATGTAGTGACATTCGTAGGTCAGCATGGCCATACATGGGAGAATTCCGCTAAGGCGACCGGGATAGTGAGAGTAATAGGACAAGTAACCAAGTGGGCGTGAGAATATGCGAAATCGAGGTACGAACTAATTTTGAAAATATAACTTCTAAAAATAAGTATACGATTATAACACCAGAAAATTTTCAATGAATATTTTATGTAATTTATTTAAAAATAAATTACCCGTTAAAAATAGTTGAAACTTTCCTAATTAATATTTATCTCATAGTTATAGCATCAAACAAATATTTTAAAAAATACTTTGCATGTGTTTGTCTATAAATTAGTTATTTTCCTACCAATTATATTTATAATTAGTTATACTTTAATAAAAGTTATTCAATCTAAAAATCACACTAATATTATTATTGTTTATTTTTTTACACAATTTTCAAATTTGCATTCAATTGATATAAAATAATTTTTATCTAAAATTAAAAGTATTAAATAGTTTTTAAATTTTAAATTAGTTCGTACATATAACTATCTAAAATAGAAACACTAATAATAAGATAGTATCAATATAAAGTAAAATTTTATATACAAATTTAGTAATAATTATCAACTAAAAAGTAAAGTGAGTATAAAAAATAAAATTAATCAAAAAAATTTCTACAAAACATCATAACATATTGTATAATGAGATTTAAACTTCTATATTCATATTTTCTAGCTCACCTCTATTACTAATTCTCTTTTTCGAATAACTTGTTCTACTAGGTTAGTAAAGAAAAAAAAACACAAGTATTACTATTCACTTACACTTTCAAGGTTTGAGTTTGGACCTAAATTGTCTTAAATTTTCAATCCCTATTTTCATTTTTCCATGTGTCAACTTAGATCCATCTATCATTTTAAAAATTTTTTAAATATATTTATGGTGAAATCCAAAAATTATATATTTTACCTCGTTACAATATACAATTACTCATTAGCCATCAATAACATTTTCTCATTTATTTACTTAATTTAATAATATTTGAACTATCCTTAGTTTGAACGAGGACCATTTTTCCCTTACTCTACTTATTCCTTAATAATCACTAGATCAATTATGGTAATCATTATATTAGATTTGTGGAGTACTTTACCATTTTCCTTTCTTGAACTAACAACTTATTTTACTATTTTTACTTAGTCAAAACATTTGTATAACTCTACAATATATTCACACTTTTAAATTATAAAGGGAGAATTTTCTATACTATAATTCATTATACCCTTATATATATTCATCTTGTTTACCACCACTAATATTCTTTCAAAATAGTCATCATTTATTAAAAGTGCAAATTTAATTAAAAATATCTCAATTAATACCTAGATGATGTCACTAATTTAGTCCACCCAAAAAGTCCAAACTAATAAACATATTATTAGAAAAAATAAGCTTAGGTGATGGTGTGATAGTGAGGTGCATCCAGAAATGAAAGATATTTTAGACTCCAAATGAAGAATTTATCTCATACTATATCAATAGTTGCTTAACCATATAAGTTTATTTTTAGAAAAGAACTTTAATATGAAGATTACTAAATTGTTTCAATAATTATCATTATATTCAACTTTTCAATACTTAATACAATCTTAATTTACGCATGTTATCAAATATACAACAAAATTAATGGAATAGAGGTGGAAACACACTCTTCTTCTTCCTTATGCTTCTCTCACCATGATACACCCTCACATATCCCCAACTCTATTATTGTTATTTTTTTGCCTCACAATCTACTAGCGCTACATCAAAAATAAGAGAAATAATATAAATAATTATTATAATATCTCTCACCCAAAATAACATGATTTTGTTGGTGCATTGACACTATTAAATATTTGAAAGTGATGATTCTATAAGATATATTACTTTTCTCTTAGATACATAGAATGGGGTGTGGCAATTGGAGAGAAAATTCATAGGGAATTTGGTGTGTTTTACGTTTTTTCTTAATTGGTGAAACACTACAAAAAAGAAAAAAATATTTATTAAATTGTCCAAAGGAGTTTCTAAAATAAAATAAAAATTGACCATTACTTTAAATTAAAATTTAATAATTGATTCATTCATAAATAAATAGTAAATCATTATCTAGAAATTATTAAAATTGAACATATATTAAAAATATTTATTTTATAAAAATTTTGATGTTAAGTAATAAATTTTTAAAATTTTGATACAAAAGTGGCTTATTTTAAAAGTTTCTCTAAAATTGTAATTTAATCTAAATATACGTAACTACTCTATTGTAGTTTGATAAAAATATTATTTAAACAAAAATGTTACTATATTAATTTGATAAATATAATATGCAACACAAATTATAATTAATATAAATGTAAATCATCTAGAAATATATTGTTTTAATAAAATAAAATAATATGTTTTATTAATTTAATTATGATGTAAAATATCATACTTAATTCTCCTCCCACCTATATTCACATCACACTATTTGTTATTAATGAATATAACTAGTAGATTCAAATTAATAAGAGTGATATCTTGTAAGATGATGATAAGTATTATGACTTAATCCTATTTTATATTAATTAGTATAACGATATGATAATTTTAGTGATTGATGAATATAATAATTATAATTATATTAAGAGATTACAAATGAGAAATATATACCAGTAACATCTTCAAATTGATATAACAACATAGACTAACCACATATTTAGACGATGAAAACGATAATCATTACACTCTTTCAAAACTACTCAAATGACTCCTAAAAAATGGTTGAACCTTCCCTACTCAATCTTCTTCACTGTCCTCTTAAATGGTATGGTATGAGTTTTCTTAATATGGTATCATCTAACATATTTTTTGAAAATAAATTGCTGGTTTTTATCTCTAAAAATAGCTATCAATTAGTTATTATCCATAATTTAATCAATATAAATATAATTGATGAGCATAAATATTCATATTTAGGTGAATATTAATTTTCTAAAAGTTTATTGATTAAGAAATCTAAATATTAAATGATACCAAAAGTGGATTTAGTGAAATTATATAAGAATTTAAAAAATGGAGAAGAATGGATGTGAAAAAGTTTTAAATGAATTGAATACACAAATGTTGGAATATTATTTTAATAAAAATTAAGAAATTTTAATTAGCTTTATTAAATAAAAATCTAAAAAATTAATAAATCTCATGGAAAAACAATTAATCATGAAACTAATAAATATAAAACAAAATAATATATCAAATAGTTCGATGGAAATGATGAACTCAAAATGTTAGTATTCTTCGTAATAATAGGGCTGTGACATTAGTCAACTGAATTTTTTTCATGCATAAATATATTATGTAATATTTATGAGAAAAAATATCATATAAAATTTTCAACCATTTAATATGCCTAGAAATAATAAATAAATAATATTTTTGAATTTATCATTTTTATTTTGTACCATTATATTTTTTTTATTTTGTACCTATTTTAAATTAATTATATTATTATGATATTAAAATATATAATTTTAGAATAAGCCAAATAAAAGTGTAATCAGATAATATTTTATAAAATAATTTTACTAAAAAATAATACATGATACACAACTTTCTATTACCTGTTATTTGGTTTTTTTTTGGAGAAATTCTTTGTTTCGTTCAAACATTCCCTCTCTTCCTTTTTAGTACATTGTTGTTTCTAAATTCATAATGCTCTATGTGAGAGATTACATGCACAAATCATCATGTAATAATAATTTTTATATTTTTATTATCCACATATTATCTACATTTAATAATATTTTTATAATTTAGTGAAATTAATCCCATAAAATGTTGTATTAAACAAATGTAAGAAATATTATAATTTTATAATAATAATATATACATGGCTTCTATAGTATAGGGCATTTCCTCGTCTCATTCAATGAGTAGTTCAAATTTTCCTAAAAATTATTCTCATAATAATAATAATAATATATTGTACTTATAGGGAAATGTAAACTAAATCTTACATTGATTAAATTATTTTTATTTTATAAGAATATATTTTTATATGATTTATTTAAAAATAACTTACTCATTAAAAATAGTTAAAATTTTCCTAATTAATATTCATGTAAAAGTTATAGCATCAAACAACTATTTAAAAAAAACACTTACATATATTTGTATATAAATTAGTTATTTTTCGATGATACCAATTATATTTATAATTAGTTATACTTTAATAAAAGTTATTCAATCTACAAATCACACTAATATTATTATTGTTTATTGTTTTACACAATTTTCAACTTTACATTCAATTGATATAAAATATTTTTTTATCTAAAATTAGAAGTATTAATTAGCTTTTAAATTTTAAATTAATTCATATAGATAACTATCTCAATTAAAAAAACTAATAATAAGATAGTAATAATATAATGTAAAATTTTATATAAAAATTTAGTATACTCGTCAACTAATAATACTCTCAACTAAAAAGCAAAGTTAGTATAAAAAAATTAGTTAAAAAAATTACCTACTTCTAAATATAAATGTGATAAAAAATCATATGGTACAATAAGATTGGAACTTTATAGCTCAGATCCATCACTTATTCTCCCTTTTGATGATTTTGCTAACATCACACATTAAGTACTCTAGTGAGCTAGTAAAGGAAAAAAACCAGGTATTACCATATACTTCCACTTTTTAAGGGTTAGTTTGAATATGCTCAAATTCTCTTAAATTTTCAATTTTTATTTTCATTTTTTTCAACTTAGACCCATTTACAATTTTGAAGATTTTTAATTTTTATCAACATTCAGAAAATAAATAATATTAATATACTTATGATGAAATCCAAAATTTATATATTTTCTCTTATGACAATATACAATTTACTCATTACCATCAATAACATTTTCTGATTTATTTACTTAATTTAACAATATTTGAACTATACTTACAGTTTGAATAGAGGACCATTTTTTCCTTACTCTACTTATTCCTTAATAATCACTCAGTTAACTATGGTTATCATTATATTAAATTTGTTGAGTGTTTTACAATTTTTCTTTCTTCAACTAATAATTTATTTTACTATTTTTACATAGTCAAAAAATTTTGTATAACTCTACGTACATTGTATTCACACTTTTAAATTATAAAAGGAGAATCTTGTATATTATAATACTCAAATTCATTATGTCCCATATATAATCATTTTGTTTGTCACCTCTAATATTGTTCCAAAATAGTCACCATTCATTAAAATTGTAAATTTAATTATAAACCTTGTAGTTGCACACTTCTAATCATAAAATGTTTTAATATCTAGATTTCATAATTTATCATATATTTTTAAAAATATCTCAATTAAATATTATTAAAAATATCTCATTTAATACGGGATGCCACTACTTAGTACAGAGAAAAATCCATACCAATAAACATATTATCCAAAAAAGAATAAGATTTGATGATTGCGTGATAATGAGGTGGATCAAAAAATTCTTCAAGATAATTTGAGATTTCAAATGAAGAATTTCTCCCATACCATACAAATAGTTCATAGCAATGTAAGTTTGTTTTTAGTAGAGAACTTTCATATGAAATTTTACCAAATTCTATCCATAATTCTCATTGATTATATTCAAACTTTTCAGATACAATCTTAATTTACGGGCATTTTATCAAGAATACAACAAAATCATTACAATAGAGGTGGAAACACATTATTATTCTACCTAATGTTTCTGTCATCATGTTACACCACCACAACTCTACAGATGTTTTTTTTTGCCTCATAATCTACCGTGATAGTATATATTTCTATTTATAAAACTATAATTTCAACTCACTATAACAACTTTAGCAGCTATTTCAAAAACAAGAGAAATAATATTATTTTTCTCACCCAAAACAACATAATTTTCTTGGTGAAACACTACATCAGTTATAAGTTATATTACTTCTCTCTTAGATACGGGTATCTCAATTGGAGAGAAATTCCCTAAAGAATTTTGTGTGTTTTAGATATTTTCTTAATTAGTAAAACACTAAAAAATAAAAATAAAAAAGAATTTTATTAAATCGTCCAAATGAAGTTTTAACATAAAAAAATTGATCCTTACTTCAAATTAAAATTTAATATTTGATCTATTTATAAAGAAATAGTAAATTATTGTTTAAATATTATTAAATTTGAACATATATTAAAATTATTAATTTTATAAAAATTTTTGATGTTAAGTAATTATTTTTTAATTTTGAAAAAAGTGGATTATTTTTAATTTTTTCTAAAATTGTAATTTAATCTAAATTTAAATATGTACTCTATTTTAATTTGATCAATATTATTAAATCATATTTAATATGTAACCTAAATTATAATATATATATATATAAATTATGTAAAAATATATTATTTTAATAAAATAAACCATTTGAATATACATTTGAAGTGATAATAATAATTACACATATATCATAATTATTATTGTATAGCTTGTTACAATAATAATTACATATTTTCAAAGTAAGTTTTCAAAATAGTGATTTAGAGTATAATTATCACACCCTGACCTAGTTTTTTTTTCGGTCGGACCTGCAGACAACTGCCGCATCCTCCCGACTTTATAATAATAGGCGCCTCATCATTATAAAACCGATAGGGTTCAAGACTTAAAACAAAATATCCCAAAATATTTTTCAATCTAATAAATTGACTTTTGAAAATTCAACTTCCAAAAATCATATACTGGAATATATACTGAATATAAGACATGCCTCTGGTTTGGGTTTGACTTTCCAACACATGTCCTTCACCAGCTTGACCTAAAATGGGTGATTGGAGGGGAATGAGTTCGACAACTCAGTAAGAGGGATTCGCTGACATCGTGACTTCTCATCCACGATTTAGCTCATACTCTAAATGGGGTTTTAGAAAAATTTAGGTAAAATAGGAATCATCATGGGTAAGCTTGTATAAATATTAAACAATTGACTTGTATTTGACAAGTTTGAATTCGTTTCTTTCACCAGACAAAAAATTATCCTTTCACCTTATGTTTTCAGTTTAGCACAAACAATCAACTGCCCTCTTATCATAGGAGGGATCACACATTTGCAGTACGGTCCTCGACCGTGCCACTTGTGGACCAGAGTGCCTTTACCGTCCACCCTGATAGAGGGATGTTGCCTCTACCCGGAGTTTGTGCGGACATCAATAGTCCGACCCCAAACTCAAGTTTCTCCACCATGTCCGCTCAATGGGACGGGACCTCATTCCCCCTACTGCCTCGGTCTTCGTGCGTAGGAAGCTCCTCGGCATCACGACCTATTGAACGATGAAACTGCCCTTATGCTCCTTGGGTCATCCAGCAGTCCTTGAGCTCCATTACTACCTCATGTTAGGTGTCCTGATGGCTTGAACATCGTGGTGCACGCACAATCAATAAGTTTTTTGAGTTATAGCTATTATCTTTGGCCCTCTCACACAATGGTCTATCAGCTTGGCTTCGGCCCCACTATGTGTACTGGCCCAATAGGTTCGACGACCTAGCTGTGGCAGAGCAGCGGTCTGACCCAACAAGCTCGACAACTCAGCTTGGCTCGATGGGTATCACACAAGTTCCCATTATTCGGATCTTTTAGCATCATTTATCACATGTTCATTCTGGACGGGTACACGCCTGTTTCTATCGACATTGGGCCCATTTTCACGAGATTTCCAAAACATGGCCTTGGGCCCACTTCTTTTTTTTTTTAAACTGTGGCATTGCGCCTATTGGGACATTATAATCCCCATAGAGAATATATTTCCCCTAAATAAGATTTTTAGCTTGGTTCACACAATCAAGTGGAATATATTCTCAAAACATTTTACTAAATGAAAGATAGAGGCTTTTGAGTACTATTGCATCATCGGTCCAATCGGTACCGATGTCAGAAATCCCACTCACCTTTTATCCAAGGACGTGTTCATCCCGAAGGGTTCCTAATTGCACGTATCTCCTCTTGTACCATCGTGTGTGAACGTTCTCCCTTCTGCTCCCACCGAACTCTTTGGTAAAATTTGGAATTCGTTGGATAGTATTCCCCTTAATTTTTTTATCTTAGGGGCAAATATCCTTAATCACTCATTTTATGATCCTAGATAAGTTCACTTCAAATCGGTTATTTGAAAGGTCTAGAACAACACAGCTCTCATTGGCAAATCTCCATTGCATAAGATCCCATTCCAAGAGGAAGGGCATCCATTGAAATCAATGGACTCATCATTCCAAGAATTGTGCACATAGCTTGTGGGGTCATGCTTTACGCCCTTCTTATGATCTAACCCAATTCTATGTTGTACCTTTGTTTGTCTGGAATGAATCTCGCTCACTTCAATGTCACACCATAGATTGACGGGCTGAAATTGGATGCATTGTAGTATATCGGCGAAACCTCCAGATCATCCTCCACTATGAAGGCATCAGAGCGTGGCTACCATGCCTCAAGAATGTACGTTGAATGATCTCATATACCTAACACACTATTGCATGGATTTTGATGGAAAGGTTGAAGCACCCCAGCCTGTCCACAAACAGGGAATCAACTCCGCATGGAAGAACTATAACACTAGGCTTAAGGATCTCTATCATTTTGGCCATGATGGGTTTAAATAGAAAATGGTTGCTATCACCATCAACCCCTTCATCTAATGGAACCTTCAGGGAGTAGTATTTCCCTTTTGCATAACCAATATCAACAATATCTCCAATGACCGGAAAGAAATCTCCAAACTTATGGAAGCAAATAGTCATGACTCTCTTAGTCGTGTGGAAGGCATCCTCCACTCCTTCTAGATGGTGAACATCCATCTCCACTTATCAAACCCGATCGTGGTGCTTCAGAAGCTAGAGGATGGCCGTGGTGCTCCGCGCCTCTTAGCATGGTGCAGCCCAACAGCCCAGTTGACGACGACATCACAAGAACCATTAATCAAGTTAACGGCACCACCGACGGATCCACCAGCAGAAGTCTGACATAAAGAGTAGTGTCCATCGAAGACAGGGCAATCATCCCCCACGTTGAACTGCTCCAACCACTTCATATGATCATGCTGCGTCTCATGGGTCATGTTCCTAAGGAAGGGTATGTAGGCATCAGCATGGAACTTGGCGAGGTCGCTGTCCCTTTCAAGCTAGGCTTAATGATCTGCATGTGTTGGAGGAGGCCATAGTGGGCTAGTAGGGTATGAGCCATTCTGATCTTGTGGGGCTTCATGGGGTGCCCCTGCACATAGTAGCAGTTGCCCACTTCTGAGTTATAGAAGTAGCCGACCCTTCTCTTGACCCCATCGGGCGGAGAGTTTCCTTCTCCATTGTTCATTTGTACTCAAGATCTTAAAAGACACCCTGTTTATGGTGGCTGGGAAGGAGACGATGATGAGAAGAGGGGGCTTTGGAGAGCAGAACTCATAGGTCATTACAAGTTTATGTGTCGAGGGAATAAAGATGGTAAAATCCTCCCCAAGTGCATGATAGAAGGACAGTGAAGGAGTTTAAAATAAAAAAGAGGGAAATGGCAAGCTTGGAGATTGGCTTTACAATAATGGTTATCCTTCTCATGATCGAAATATGTGGTTATATATTTGAAGTATCTACCAACTCTTATTATGTGGGTTGACGATTCATGAGTGAGATGAATACTGGTCCCATAATCTCAAAGTCCAGTCATTTGGCTTCTATCATATATTTATGGTAATTGATAGAAAATAGGGTTAAGTCATAATATTTATCGTAATCTTCCAAAATATCATTCTCACTAATTTGAATATACTTGTTATATTTATTAATAACAAATGGTGTGATGTGAACATAATTTATTTTAATATATCATTAATGACATATTAAAAATATTTGTGGAGGGAGAGTTAAGTATGATATTTTATATCATAATCCAATCACCAAAATTATAACTTTATAACCATGTGTCTAATTTGTCTTTTAAAATCTCTCCTACTAAATAATTATTTTTATTTAACGAATGATTCATAATTATAGTAAATACTACCATTTTGTTAATGAGTTACATGATATTATCATCACTTAATTCGATTGTATTTGAATTATATATTATACTTATAGTTCAATTTTCTATTTAATAACTCAAATTATCATAAATCTTATAAGTACATTTTTTTGTAATACCTTTAATTTAAAATTTTATTTTATTTTTCCCTTCAATTATACTATCTCTTTGGTCCGAAGGAAATTGCAAATTCAAATATCAAATATACACATAATTAAGGTCTTATAATAAATATTATACCAAATTATTTTATATAAACATAATTATATAAAATTTGATAAAGGGTTTGTAAATGTGTCTGTTAAATTCATATATATTCTCCAAAAATCATAAATTTTCATGTGTCTCTTATCTAATAATTGAATCATTCGGAGAAAAAAAATGTACTGATAATAAGTGATTTTAATAGTTTGATATTTTCCTTAAAACAAAATATAACTATTAAATGTATTTAATTACCATTAGAATTCAAAATAAATAGAAGAGTAATGTATACCAATTTTTTTTCAATAAATCTCATTGAACATATATACACTTTGAAATACTTCTAAATACGAATTTGCATTTACTTGTAGGCTATCAACAACTAGACAACTGTACTATTCTTTTTTCTGTAACATAATATAGAGTAATGTGATGTATTTCTATTTACAGAAATAGAGTTTCATCAATCTCATAATTCTAGCTACTTCAAAAATAAGAGAAATAAAATATTCAACTGTTACAATGTATCTAAGCCAAATTAACATTATTTTCTTATTGTTAAACTATTGAGATAAATCCAAATTAACATTATTTTTTTGTTAAATCATCCAGATATTTAAAACTTATGATTGTATAAGATACGTTATTCTTCTTTCACTTTAATTTATAATTATATGTATTTGTAGATATATGAGATTGAGCGTGAAAATTGGAGGAGGAGCTCTACTAGCTAATTTTCTATTTTTTAGATTCTTTTTTTAAGTTGATTAAACACCAAAAAAATAAGATATGATTGGATTTTGTACTATCTAAAATATTAAGTAATAAATTTATTTACTATTTAGATTGTTTGGATGAGTAAGTTATTAACTCAACTAATATAATACTTATTTACCATTTACTGAATAGTTATCTATATAGTAAATAATTTAATTTATTATAAGCATATAAATTATATTCTTACTTTGAAAAATAGAAGATTAATGTAAAATTTACTAAGTTATTAGAGGTGATGTTTCAATACCAAATAAAAAATTATCATTATTTTAAATTAAAATTTAATATTTATTTATGGTAGGTCGATAAATAATTGAGTTCATATAATAATTTATAGATAATTGAATATTTACAAATTTATAAATTTACCACACTTTTATAATTTATCTAATTTGGTATAATATTTTCAAAAAATATTATTAAATATTCTTGAAATATACCATTTTAATAAAAATAAAATAATATCCAACTTGTACATGTAAAAGTTATACTTTTGGTAATTTGATTATTATGTAAAATATTATTCCTATTTTATTCATAATTAGTGGATAGACAATTATACAATTTTAGCAACCATTCTCAAATTTTATGCTTATTTATTAATACACCGTTGAATTATAAATTAAAAGCAAATTACCTATCATACTATACAATTTGTTATTATGGGTAGTACATTCAAATTAGTGGCAAAAATATCTTGCTTGGAAGATAATGAATATGAAAATGAAGATTACGAGTTAATTTTATTCTCTATCAAGTATCACAACTATACAAAAAACCTGGTGTCAAGTGAATTTATGCCAGGTGAAATTATCAACTACATGGATAAAGAGACAAACACCTACTTCAATAGAAATCAACTGGCAGACTACGGTACTATGAAGTCAGCATTTATCTTAGCCATGGACGATATTGTCTCTCCACAATGGATTGAAGAGACATCAGAGCAATTGGCAGACACAACTAGTCTCATTAGCAATATATTGAGCAATTTAAACAATTTATCTCAGCAACATCTTCATGTTAATATCAAAATAAAGATTAAAACAATCAACTTTCACCCTGAAGATGACGAGAGTGATAATACTGTACATGATTTTTTTGAAGACTTGATTATAAAAAAAATGTGCAAATATCAATGTAAAAAGGTATATAACTCGGATACTTTACAATATTGGGAGCTTATCCCGTTTGATCAAATTAAAGATGATGACATTTGCACGATTTATTGTGATAAGTATAATAATAATGATGATATTATAATGATACAATGCTCACATAAGTATCACTTCAAGTGTATAATGACGTGGCTACGGGAGGGTCATGTGTGTCCACTTTGTCGGTCATCAATCCATTACCCATACAACATGATTATTATATTTCAACCAATGATTCGTAACTATTGTAAACATTGAGAATTTGTTTTAGATGTACTTTATATATATATATATATATATATAAATATGAGATTTATGGTATTATATTTCTTTCATTTTAAGCTAATGACAAATATTTTATAATTATTGTTTTATTTGTATTTAAACTTCATATTTAATATATTCATACCTTAATTTTCTATTCAAAAACTCAAATGTGAATAAAAATTAAAAATACATTATTTTTTAAATTAAGTTTAATTTAATTTAGAAAACTTATCTCGATGTATTGAAACTATTAAGATATTTGAAAGCAACCATTCTATAAGATATATTACTTTTCTTTTAAATACTTCACATTAAGAGTCTACAATGCGACGAATTCTTCTAAAAAAATAGCTATTATTTGAAATTAAAATTTAATATATATTAAAATTATAAAAAATATTTATTTTATAATTTTTTATATTAAGATATAATGCTTTAAAATTTTGACATAAAAGTGGCTTATTTTAAAATTTTCTCTAGATTTATAATTTAACCTAAATATAGGTAAGCATTATATTGTAATTAGATAAGTATATTATGATAAAATATTAGTATATTAATTTAATAAATATTATTAAATTATATTTAATATACAACATAAATTATAATTCATATAAATAGAAATGATCTAAAGACACACTATTTTAATAAAATAAAGCAATATCATACTTAAAAGTAAATTAGTTCATACCACCCAGCTTATTATAAATATGGCAAGTAAATTAGATATTTTTAAAATCACTACAACATGAAATCCCTACAACATTCCATTCATAACTAACCTTTTATAATAAATTTTATATCAAATTATAATATATATATATGTACTCATATCCATCCTATTATACTTAGGATAATAATTGCATACAATGGAAAATAAAAAAAATACTTAAATAATAAGCAATTTTAATAGTCTACAATGTTTAAATACAACAAAATTCAGTTTTCATGCACAAAATCACTTCTACCCAACATAATAAATTGTATACAAACACTTATAGTTAAAAAAATGAACCTTTTATTCCTCATGCCTTTTTTGTACCTTGAATCCCCAATTATATATAAAATCTGTTAGATTCATATTTTGAGTATGGAAAAAATTTATATGATAAGATTTATATTTCAGAAATGAAATTTTAACAATTAGATATATATAATTAAATTTATGGTTATTATATGAAAGTAAGAAAGAAAATGATTTTGACCATCGAATTTTTTTTATTTCTTAGCCTAGATAGCTCTCCCAACAATATCCATTCCAAATTTTGATTGAATACAAAAAAACTTAATTTTAAATATCTTCTAAATTTGAAAGTACAAGTGAAAATGACCATAATGACAAGCAAATTACACTAGTAGAACTTTCAAAAACATTGTCTATAATTTAAAGATGGAAAATGGTATGATCAGGGGAGCAACACTAGGATTTGAGATGAAAAGGATAATTAATTATAAAATCTATCTTTTAGTACTGGATGTGAAGGTAAGGAGATTTTGATTAGGGCATTGATGCAATCAATGCAAGATTATATATTTGGATTTATGGTATGTGATTCAACGTGTTATATGATAAATATTGTGTGTGTTTTTTGTTTTTTGCCAAATAAGGGAAACCATAATATTAATCAAAAGTATTAGTCATCTCAACCATTATAAAATAAACTAATCTAAATGGTGCAAGTGAAGTACATAGCTAACCACCTTAGTACTTTTACTACATAATTCATTATCATATGCAATTGAAATATATTGATTTAGAAATTAGTTGTATGTAAAAGTAAAAAAAAGTTTTAAAGTTTTAAAGAGTTTTCACTTCATTAGATCATAAATGCAAGGAATCAAACTACAACCATTCCTCCATTTATTTTCAAATGAACTTGATAGTATTGTATGACTATATTAGTATTCACTTAATATTTTCCCTCAACCATTTGTTAGGTTATCTATAAAAAATGAAATTAACGAGTCAAAACTTACATTAAATTAGTTGGGGGTCATTGTAAACTCATTCATCTCAAGTATTAATTTAGTAATATAGTGTAGTAATTATATATTATATTAATTCAAGTGAATATTAATTTAATAATATGTATAATATATTATAATAATAATTGAACTAACAAATATGCTAGATAATAGTTAATTGTTTAACTAATATTATATATATAACAATAAAATTTTAAATATATATATCAAAAAAATAATATAATTATTAGGTATATAATAAATTTCATTATATAATTTGTATCATTTACATTGAGTGACTACATTAATATAAATTTTTATATGATATGATATAAAATTATTTATTATTTATTTATAAATAATATATGCTAAATATATAATTTATTTAACTATATGTTAAAATTTTTTATATTTATTCCCTCCTTGTTCAATTGCAACAATAAGTATTTTTTTTATATATAATTTAATATATACAAAAAATGTTATACTTTATCATATATATATATATAATATCATTTGTCATCTTTCAATTATTTTACATGTTATGTGAAAAAATATTTTATCTTATATCTCACTAATATAATAATTATTATATATTTATTTTTATATAAATACTACTATATTTTTAATTAAAATAAATATTGATTTAAAAAGATGTAATGAAAATGTTAATTGATTAACAAAAATGAGAATTTAGTACATTACATTAGTTATATAAAACATATTAAATTTGTAATATTTAGTATAACTTTTTTTAATAATATAATAATTTCATAACTATTTGGAGTGTATTAGTTTGAAGTGAATATATATTTATATACAAATCTCTCAATTTATACTACTATCAACACAACACTTTTAATTAATGAAAATATTATTTCATTTATGGTTTATTTATTTATTTATATTATTATTATTATTATTATTTATTTTTATTCTTATATATTTTAAATAAATTTATATAATAACAATATTTTATATAAAATTATATAATAAAATAATTGTACAAAATATATAATATACTTTATTATATATTTTCTATAATTATAAAATATGTATATATATATTAATTAGTATATAATTAATATTAATTTTTATTATAATAATAAGTTAATTATTTTAGTATATAATATATTTAATATAATTTAATTATATATATATTAACAAATAAATTATTTAATTTAATTAAAATAATAAATTTATATTTCTAATTTATTTATTAATGCGCGAGAGTTGAGAGAAACATTTAGCAACAAGTTAGGTTTTGTACCGAGCAATGGAGCTATCAGAGTGGTTTTTTATTTTGTAGACCCATTTGCAACCAATGATATGATGACTAGGAGAAGCACGAACTAGATCACAAGTATTATTGAGATGAAGGGCAAATAGTTCGGCACGCATGACGAACAATTAATTTCAATTGCATATGATAATGAATTATGTAGTAAAAGTACTAAGGTGGTTAGCTATGTACTTCACTTGCACCATTTAGATTAGTTTATTTTATAATGGTTGGGATGACTAATACTTTTGATTAATATTATGGTTTCCCTTATTTCGCAAAAAACAAAAAACACACACAATATTTATCATATAACACCTTGAATCACATACCATAAATCCAAATATATAATCTTGTATTGATTGCATCAATGCCCTAATCAAAATCTCCTTACCTTTACATCCAGTATTGAAAGATAGATTTTATAATTAATTATCCCTTTCATCTCAAATCCTAGTATTGCTCCACCATTTTCCATTTTTAAATTGTAGACAATGTTTTTGAAAGTTCTACTAGTGTAATTTGTTTGTAATTATGGTCATTTTCACTTGTACTTTCAAATTTAGAAGATATTTAAAATTAAGTTTTTTTGTATTCAATCAAAATTTGGAATGGATATTGCTGGGAGAGCTATCAAGGCTAAGAAATAAAAAAAAATTGATGGTCAAAATCATTTGCTTTCTTACTTTCATATAATAACCATAAATTTAATTATATATATCTAATTGTTAAAATTTCATTTCTGAAATATAAATCTTATCATATAAATTTTTTCCATACCTAATATTAGAACTTTTAGGTCTAACAAAAGTGAACTAAGAAAAGGTATATATGTATTGTGGGTAGAAATATTATTAAAATAGATAAAATAGTGAAGTTTATATACCTATAATATATTTATAGATATTATAAAAATAATACAAAAAGTAAAATAGGTATAAAATAGTAATTTTTATTATTAATAAACTTATTTTGATGGACATAAACTTATTTATCACATATCCCATTTTCTAGTTTAAATATTTATTATCTATAAATTTCTTCTAAAAATTAAAATAGATTTGGCACACAAGCTTTCCATCTATATATATAAGTTGTAACATTTGGGAATTAAAGGGAAATTAATGTTAATTATATAAAAATATTATATAATTATAAAACAATATAAATTATATATATGTATGTAATAAATTATATGATATGTACATAATATATATTAATCATATAATTAGATATAAAATATTATTAATATATATTTATTTGAATATATAATAATAAAAATAAAAAGAAAATAATTATAAAATAACATATAATATACGAAGTATATATAATTAAATTAAAAATAATAACTTTCCAAATTTAACTAAGTTTATTTTATTGTAAATAAAATATTTATCAAATATCTATAAATCACTTTATTCAATGTGATGTCAGATTTAATATTTAAATTATAAAAACTCAATAAAATTTTTAGTTTTAGATAAAGTTTATTTTATATTAATTGAGATAGAAAGCTAAAAGATGTGTACAAATAAATGATATTAATATAAGTGTTATTTAAATATTAAATAACATTTATTAAAGTAATATATAAATGTAACATTTATATTATATTACATTATACAATTTATTTGCATATATATATATTTATGTGAAATCTATTTGTTCTAATTATATTTATTATCAAAAATAATTATATGGTAAAATTACAAATTTATAACTATTTTAGAGATAAATAAATGTAAAAGTTTTTTATTATTATTTAGATATTCTACAAATATTGTTTGATAATATAATTTTGAGAAAATGCATCCACTATAGATATTTGAAGTTGTTTCTAATGGAAAATAATAAAATATTATAACTCATAAAAAATATAATATTTTTTTTAGTAAATGTGGAATTATTAGATGAAGGGTGTACTTTTTCAAAATTTTATCATCATATTATTATTAAATATAGTTAATATTAGAAATAGAAATTTTTTTAAAAAATATCAACTTTTAAATATACATTAATTCAAAATTAATTTTTATTATTAGAGTAAGAGGAACATGAAATAATTTATTGCTACATGAAGATTTTATTGATATATATATATATATAAGAAAATGTTGTGGCATATAAGAATAAAATATATATTATTGTAATATCACAATATTTATTATTTTTAGTTAATGTGGGATCAATATCTAATAAGTGTAATTTATTTAAAATTACATCATTATGTTATAATTAAATTTAACTAATATCTAAATATTTTAATATTAAAATTTTTTAAATAAACATATTAATTAAAAGCTAAATTTTATTATTATAATTAGACTAGGATAATAGCAATTTATCATAGTCCATCACCAATCTATCTATAGTTTCTTCTTTCTAATAAACTATCTAAACAGATAATGCATGAAGCAACTAAATTAGAGTAAATAATTTCTGAAAAAAGAAAAGAAAAGATTGGTTGTGGAAAGTTGTCCATTAAATTTATGATAGTGTGTTATTTTTTAATGCAATTCTATTTACAAAATATTATTTCCAAAACATTTTTCCCTTATTATACAATTATATATTTTCATATCTTAAAAATATAATTAATTAAAAATATGACCAAAATAATAAAAAATAGAATGATAAAAAATAAAATGTAATAATAAAAAATATTGTTAATCATTTTCTTATTATTGAGAAATTTATCTTACATAATTTAATGATTGTTTTCCCATAAATATTAATAATATTATCAAATGTCCTTGCATGACATGACATTAATCAAGTTATATGGTAGAGTATTTTGTTTTTTATTTTTTATATTTTAGGATTATTTATTTTATTTTATTAAAGCAAAAAAAACATTTTATTTTAGAGTTTATTAATTTTTGAATTTTTTATTAACTAAAGTAAATTGAAACTCTTTTTTTATTAAAATAATATAACAATATTTATTTATTTATTTAAACCTTCTAAAAACTATTGTACATGATATATTATATATATATATATGATCTTTTGTACTAAATTCAGTATTTTCTTTTGTATTTTTTATATTTTAGGATTATGTATTTTATTAGAGCAAACAAACATTTTATTTTAGAGTTTATTATTTTTTAATTTTTATTAACTAAAGTAAATTGAAACTCTTTTTTATTAAAATAATATAACAATATTTATTTATTTATTTATTTAAACCTTCTAAAAACTATTGTGCATGATATTTTATATTTATTTATATATATATATATAATCTTTTGTACTAAATTCAGTTTTTTTTTGCTAATCAATTCAATTTTGGTTTCAAGTTTACATTACATTTAAAATTTTAAATTTCTCAAAGAACTTTTTTTATTAATTTGAAAATAATATTATATATAAAATATAAATAATTTTTATTTGAGGTAGAAGTTGCTATAGTTAACATTGTCTAAATTTCTTAACTTTCACTTCCCATAATTTATTTTTTTTCTTTGTAAAATATAGAGTGTTTGGCTTTTTCATTATAAGTTATTCAGCTCATCACATCTACTATAACATTTTTTTCAAGAATTGTCCAATAACATCTTTTTAATACTACTTGTTAATCCGGATACATATACCATATATCTATTGTTAATTTTCAATTCATATTTTTTTCAAAAATTATTCTATTTTCAAATTGTAAATAATTTTTTTTGTGTTTGTATCCATAAAGAATATATATTATTATAAATTTATCATTAAGATGATTTGATAACATAAACATGGGACAACTGATACTAATAGACATTTGAATTGTAGTATTTTATTTTAATTATTTTATTTTAGAGTTAATTATTTTTATATTTGTATTAAATAAGATAAATAATATATTTTTTATTTTTATTAAAATAGTATATAATTGATAATTCAAACTATCTAAAACTCCCTAGCTAAACAATATTTTTATAATTTATAGTAAACTATTTTGATTTATATTTTAAAAATTTTAACTATTATGATATATATATATATATATATATATATTTCATGGAAATAAGATTGAAAGAGATGAGTATGTAATTTTATATATACTATAAAATAATTTGATATATTATTTATTACAATATCTAAATTTGTTATCATTGGTTTAAAATAAAATATGTTAAAAATTAATACAAATGTAAAGAATGATTTATTTGCAAATATTCTATAATTGGATAACGGTAAAAAATAGTATAAATAGGAGATTAAAGTATAATTGTTGAATAAATTCAATCAATAATATTTTGTATTAATATTTTTAATTAACAATTTAAGAGTATAATTTTTTTTACTTCAAATACATGGTACTAAATGTATGAAATAAATTACAAACCTATGAAAAAAATATCAAATTAGTCTTCATATTCGTACTCTATTGACGGTCTTCTAACCTGGTTTCCTGGAATAGCATTATACAAAACTTGAATAAATAAAGATTTTTAATAATACCTATATTAAGGTTCAGCTTCCAGTAATCTTTTAGGGTTTTGTCTCCTTTTCCTGAAATGGGTTAAAAGGGAGGGGGTGAGTTTCTATAACTCAGTGAGTGGGTGTTGAGAGTGAGTTTTAAAAATAACTAGTTTATCAAAACACCTTTCTTTTCCAAAACCTTTTTATTAGTTTCACTTATAGTGTGTTTAGCTCTTTTTAGCACTTCCCTTTTCCTTGGGAGGCATTTAGCACACATACACACGTCCTTTCTCTTAAAGGGTACACACGTTCGTAGGGTAGTCCCCGATTGCACCCACTTGGGGATCAGCACGACTTTGTTGTCCACCCTAATAGAAGTTCGACCACTTCTACCTTGAGTTTGAGTGACGCCCCAGGCACCTGTCCCTTAGACCCAAAATCACTTCATGTCCATATGAGAACGAAAATCTCATCCAGCCCACTTGCCTCGGTCTCATGCGCAAGAAGCCTAGACATAGTAGCTTCATGACTAACTAGTACGTCAAACGACCCTTATCACCACCAAGTCATCCAGTAGTCCTTGGAACCCATCACTACCCCTTACGGGCATCTCGATGGTCCCAAACCAAAGTGTAAGCACAAACAATATTTTTTCACATAATATCCATCATCTTTGGTGCTGAGGTCCAACGGCCCCGACACTCGACTTGGCCTATAGTTGTTTGCCTAATCAGTTTGTCGACCTATTCTTGGTACACTATCACTAGCCCATCGAACCTTATTAGTACTGACTTGGTATCGTGGCAAATCACACAACATTTCCAGTTTAATGAGAGTTTTCATGGCTCTTTTTACTGATGTTTGTCTACGAGCTCCAACCCATGTCCACTAGCCTTGGGCCCAATTCACGAGTTTTTCGAAAATTGGGCCTTTAACCCTATAAGTTCAAAATCGAGGCTCCTTGCACATAGTCAGGGGACAATAATTCTGACAAAATAGTTTTTAGCTCAAAGAACTCATCACACCAACCGGGTATGATAATAGAGGTAGGTCCACTCACAAGCGGATTTAAATTGTGCTCATAATTCCAACCGGCTATAATGTGTAAATTTTCCACTCACAACCGGTAAGTAGGTTTTTAACTTTAAAATAGTGCTCACCACCCCAATTGGGTATGATGTGCAAAAGGTACCACTCACCCGATTACTATTACATGTTCGTCCCCAGTCAGCTTTTCAAGTCCTGTTCGAGCTCCTTTGCTCACGTCCTTATCCGAATTCGTTCCTACATGGTTTACGCATCCTTATAAGGAACAACTTGGCATGAATAGCCCTTCTATTTACATTTATGCCCTTATTTTTGCCTTTATTGTAATTAGGTCCCTAAAGTCCATAATCTTAGACTTTAAATCCCTAAATGCTCAATTATTTTTAATTAAGTCCCTGAGATTCCCAATATCCCTCTTGGGTCCTTAATTTTCTTAAAATTGTAAATGGGGCTCAAAATTTTCCAAATTTCCAAATTGGTCCCCAACTTTTCCAAAATTACCATTTGCCCCTAACTTCTAAAAATAGCAAATTGGTCCCAATTCTTTAAAAATTTGACAAATTGGTCCTCCAACATATTTCTCATTGCCAATTGACCTTCAATTTTGAGAAATTGCATTTAGGCCCTTCAATTTTTTCGAAATCCCCAATTTCTCGCAAAATTTTCCCCAATTACACCCCTTTATACTGATCGGATTAGATTTCTTCAAATTGGCCATTCGAATGGGGTTAATTTCTCAAATTGGTGGGATGAATTGATTTATATACTTTCGTACAATCAATTTGAGCATTGAATTACAAAATTTGAGTATGAAACGAGCTCAAATGGAGATTCGCTGGAAAATTGTACGTAGAGAGAGAAAGCTTCGAAAGCTTACCGTCAGAGGTGGAGCGATCCGAGTTCTTGATCTAAGAAGTTAGCTCTTATCCTTAGGGTTCTTCTAGGATCAAGAATTTGGACAATTGGTGTCATGACCAGTGGGAATTGATCAGGGAAATCTAGCACTTTCTCTCTCTATAACCAAATTGCTCCAATGAAAAAGGGCTAAATTGGCTTACATTTCTCCTCCGGAAAGGTCGTGTGATGGTCGTGGAGGCTAAGGGAGAACTCGATTTGGCTGTAGGAGGTATGAGTTGGCCAAATTAAGATCAGCCAAAATAGGGCAGCTTCAGACTGATGGAGCTGCTTCACTATTTGATCTCACCACTCTTCTCCGACGATCTTCGGGTCAAGTGAAGGTTGTAGTCAGGTAGCTAACTCCCTCTAAAGTTTGTAGGACCCAGGTTCGTCTTCTAAGGTTGAGAGAAGTGCCCAAGTTGGAGCTCTGGTTTGAGCTTCACCGAGAAATGGAGCACTTCTCCTTCTTTGAAGGCTTGAGGTGTGTGGAGGATAAATGGAGGGGAGCTCATTATATAGGGAGCTAGGGGACACTCTGCTCTATTAGTTTTCATATTGGTTGAGCTTATCCTCTTCGAAAAATGCTATAATCGGATGGAATATTCCCTCGTCGAAAAGGAAAGTTTTTATGCTATTGATGAATAATGTTGTCATCCTAAGGAAGAGGATGACACTATTCTAGATCGGACTGGTCCGGTCTGACTGCGTTCGGTGACAAAAATTGGCCGATTCCAACCCGATTCGACCAGTTTTCTAAAAATTAAAAATTTTCTAAAATAATTAAATTTATTTTTTATCTAATGGTGGCCTCAATTTTCCAAATTGAGATTTTCAAGCCACCTAAAAAATGAATTATCCAATTTGGTTCATTATGGTTCAACCTAATTCAATCCAGTTCAGGACCGGTTCACCCTGAACCGGTCCAATTTTCTCATCCAGTTCACTTCATGGTTCCTCCCCGTGATTTTTATGACGTCTTGGTTACTTGGGATTTTCCAATTTCCCATTTTAACCCTTCTTTACCATTTTAGGTTCATTTAGTGGCTCAGTTTTTCATGGTTATTTTCCCAGTTTTCTTGGTCTGAGAGGACGAGTTTCATAGTACTAGTGGTCTCAAGGCCAATGGAAATGAGTCACAGGTCGTAAATAAGATCCAATTTAAGAGCCAGATAAAAGTTATCACCAATTGATAATATTTGCTTAAGTTGTTGAGCTAAAGTCGGGTTGGAGATCATTAGGCTAGTAGCACAAAAATAAAGGTATTAAATCAAAAGACATTTTTTTGTGATTTGAGTCATTCGGAACCAAGAAGATGTCCAGTATGGGGTAGTGTTTGTTCTAAGGGCTACTAAACAAAAATATTGGTACAAGTGAAGCTATGCTGGTCTAGTATGTCTTGGAGCTCTTGGAGTTTTGTACGTATTGAGACCCAAGAAGAAGGGGGAGAGGACTCGTCTCTCAATAGTAGACAAATTTCATTTTGGAAAGTTTGGGGTTGGGCAAAGGTGCTCATGCACACAAATGATTAAAATTGTAACCATGCACCAGTGTGTTAGAGGTTGTAGTATCTCACTAAGGTGGATGGTACAGGGGCTCCGGGTCACAAGTGGGACCTACAACATGTTGGGCAATTAAGTCTCAAATAATAAGGCATTTACACTTAATACCGATAACTTTTCATTAATTACCATTAGGCCCTTAAGTTATACTTTATTTCTAATTAGGTCACTAAGATTCTCAAATCTCCCCTTTGGGTCCCTAATTTTTCATTATTTCCAATTGGGTACTTGATTTCTCACTAACTGTAGTAAAATCCCCAATTTTTTAAAATTGCAATTTTGTCCCCAAACTTTCAAAAATTACAATTTAGTCCTCCAACCTTTATTATAATCAATTCGATCTTAAACCTTCTCAATTGAGTTCTAACATGATTCAAATCATCTTCTATATGTCCCTAGGATCATTTCAACCTTTGAACCATCCAATTTGGCTTAAAAATGAGCCTAAACAAAGCTTCGTCGAAAACTCATTCTAAATAGAGAAAGTTTCGATTACTTACTAGTGAGGTTTTGGTGGATGGGGCTTTTCATACCAAACGATTACTCTCTTCCTAGAGATCCTTCCTGGATCAAACCGTGCCTCAATTGATGGCTTGAGCAATGTGAATTCATCGATTTAATTTTCAGTTAAAATGTATTGTGAACAGTAAATTCCAGTGAATGGCGGCAGTGGGTGTCACGCCCCGACCCGGTTTGGTCGGATCCCCATGATCAACACGCCACTCTCCCAGTTTATTAAAGGGTTTCCCCTTATTATAGACCGTCAAGAGTAAGGCGTCCTTTAAACCTGCACATTTTCCAGGAATAAAATAAACAAAATTGCATAATAATTTAGATTTATCATACTTGTATCACAAGTGTCTTAGTTGATGGTCTTTAAGGGTAGGCTTTCCAAAATCTCCTAAAAGGGGTATAAGGGAGGGAATGAGTACAACTACTCAGTGAATGGGATTCAAATCTTTTGACTTTCAAGAAAAACATTTATATGGAATGTGCCAAACTCTTTTCTTTTAAAAAATCCATTCATTTAAAAATTCGGGTTTTCCCATTATTTCTTAGTTATCAGTGTGTCATCACCCAACACACGTCCTTCATCATAAAGGTTACACACATTCGCAAGTCAGTATCACTATTGAACCCGCTAGTGGCTTCGGAGCGACTTTTCCTTCCACCCGGATAGAAGTATGACCACTTCTACCCTGAGATCGAGTGGATGTATGCGACATCCGACCCTCAATCCCAAAATTAGTTCTTCATGTTCGTGTAAGGACAGAGACCTCATCCTGTCCCCACCCCGGTCTCATGGGCTTGGTGCTACTCCAAATTTCACACAGACACCTAGAACGACGATCGACCCTTATACTCACCGGGTCGTCCAAGGCCCTTAGGACACATCACTACCCCTCATGGGCATCTTGATGATCCTGTACTCATGGTGCATGCACAAACAATGTTTTCTCATATTGCCATATAATCTGTGGTGCCATTGGTCCAACGGCCATAACTCTCAACTCAACTCGCAGTTGTTTGTCTTGACTGATCCGTCAACTTGTCATGTTGCACTAGTGCTAGTTGACTAAGCATGTCAGTCCTATCTTGGTACCATAGCCAAACAACTTACTTATTAAGTTTTATGGCACATATATCATGTTCGTTTATGAGCTCCTGCTCGTGCCAATTGGCATTGGGCCCACTGTACGAGATTTTCAAAATCGGGCATTTAGCCCCCAACTTCCAAAACCGAGGCCCCCGACATATAAGAGCTATTCTAGCTCCCGTAAAGATGGTCTCCCAAATAGTTTAAGCATTGGCACACAGTTAGGGGAGAACACTTCCAACAAAATAGGTTTTCACTGTCCATTATACCAGTCGGTATAAGGATATCTCCATTCATAACCGATGAACGGGTTTTTAACTTCTTTCGAGGAAGTTTCATCATACCAACTGGGTATGATCTACTTACAATCGGTAATTAGTTTTTTTCGCATAATTTTTACATCACTTTCTCTAAGTGATGATGATTAAAATACCACTAAACAATGGGTTTTTATACTGAGACACTTATCATTACCAACCAGGTATGATATATAATCCCCACTCACAACTGGTAAGTGGTTTTAAATTTTTAAGTTGTACTCATCATCCCAACCGGGTATGATGTTAGTAAACCCACTCACCTGTTAATGTAGTGAATTCCACTAGACCGATTCTTTGTATTCACGCGAGCTCATCCATGCTGGCGTTCCCGGTACTTTGTCTTCCTACACGATATGAACATCCTTGTTCACTATTACTTGACTTAACAACCTTCATTCATTTCTAATGAATGAGAAAACCCAAACTTTTTAGTTATTTGCAATTAGGTCCCTAAAGTTATTTCTCTTTAACTTTAAGTCCCCAAATGTTGGTTTTTCCTCAAATTGAGTCCTGAAACTTTTAAAATTTATCTTGGGACCTCAATTTATTCAATTTCATAAAAAGGGGTTTAATTTCCCAAATTTCCAATTTGGTCCCCCAACTTTTCAAAAATTACAATTTTGCCCTTCCTTTACAAAAATGGTAAGTTTTGCCCCAAAAATTCCAAAATTCCTTAATTGGTCCTCCAACATTATTTTTTATGCCCAATTGATACTCAATTTCATAAAATTGCATTTTGGTCCTCTGAATTTTGAAAATCCCCAATTTCCCCCCAATTCCAACTTCTTAACACAACCGAATTTGATTTCATCAAATTTACTCATCAAATGTTTCCAATTGTTGAAATTGAGTTTCTACATGTTCATACGATTCTTTAGCAATGTAGATCGCAAGTTTTAACGTCGGGACGAGCTCAAACGGAACTTCGCCGAAAAATGAACTATAGAGAGAGAAAGCTTTGATTACTCACCGATAAAGGCACGACGGTTCGAGCTTTCGATCTGGGAAAATAGCTCTCATCCTGAGGTTCATTCTAGAATCAAGAATCGCATCAATTGATGCTGAATTGGATTAGAATTTCGTTATTGAAATTCGGTTGATTCTCTCTCTAACATCGATCGAAAATTGTAAAGGGGAGCCGAATTGGCTTATCTTTCGGTCCTAATTTAGTCGTGGAAGGGCTGAGGAAGTGTTGGGAGTGCTTGGTTTTGCCTGAGGAGGGCTCGAAATGGCCGATTTCAGCTTGGCCGAAATAGGGCAGCTTCGATCCGCCAGAGCTGCTTCACTGTTCCATCATGTCGGCGCTTCTCCAGCGATTCTCGGATTGACTAGGATTTGCTATCAGATAGCTATCTTCTCCCCGGTTCTAAAGAGCCTGACCTTTGTTCAAGTCGAAGCTCTAGTTCGAGCTTCACCGGGAAATGGAGCAGTAGAGAGAGAGAGAAGTGTTAAGGTTTGAGGAGAATGAATGGGGATGACCTCTTTATATAGGTGTAAAAATAGTGTATTAAATAGGAGAGATTTATTACTAGTATTAATATTGCCATAAATTATTAGTATTCATTCCAATAATTTAATTTCAGTATTAAATTATTGGTATTAATTAGAATAATAAAATATATATTAATTTATTGCTATTTATGATAAGGCATATGGAAATTTCGGGTTGAGCAAGCACACTTAACTCTAGAGTTCTTATTAATTCTCGTTCACCTGAACCAATTTGGTTGTTCTCTTCTAATTTATCTTAAGTTTCTTTTCAAAGGTTTAGTGAACCCTTTGGATCACCCGAAAGTTGAAATTTCCAATTTCCTTTTCCCAAATGATCGGGTTTGTAAACCGGCTCGATTTTTTTACTCGATTTGACTGGTTCTTTTCCCGGTTTTCCTTAACTCAAAAGTGCGGGGTTTACGGTGAGGACTTACCGTGACGGTGCATGGAAAGTGTGGACTTCATTAGGGAAGGTATGGGGGCTTGGTTTGGATGTGGGTGGCCCGATGATGGCTCAAATTGTGCTCGGGATTCTCTAGTAGTAGACGATCATGTGAGCAACGGTATTGTGCGAGCTCGCCGGCATTTCTTCGGTGATCTTCAAGGCAATTGGATAGTGCAATCATGTAGAGGGCTTATGCAGGAATCTAGGGAATCTGAATTAACCTTTTGAGGTGAAGAAAAGTGCCCAAGTCAGAGCGTTGGTTCTAGGGTGATAAAAAAATGGAGCAGTTCATCTTTTTCGAGCTTTTGAGGGATGGAGAGGATGAATGGAGGGGAGCTCTTTATATAGGAAACTCAAGGACTGTCATTCCTATTTAGACAATTGACCAACCATTAACTTCCCAATTTACTCTATTATCGAAGAGGTTTAATGGATGCTGGAATTATGGCAACCTTCGGCATCCTCCTCTGTTCATCCTTTTAAAGGAAGATGACGATACTATGCACGTGTGTGTGAGCTTTGCACGTGCAAAATGCCATGTGACAGGCTGTGATTGGCTGGCATTGCTGACACAACATCCTATTTAGTGTCAGAGTCATCTGTTGACCCATTTACTCGACACATGAAGACCTTCCATTGGTCGCTCGGTCCTACGTGGCAATTGATCGAATCTATCTGTCTAATGACCAAGTCACGTGGCATCCTCTAATTGGCTAATTTAAATTCATCAGTTTCTCACTTGGCACACTATGCCATTGCCACATGTCCTCCACTAATTAGTTGTGGTCATTTGATGTGCCTTGCCATGTGTCAACTTTTAAGTGGTCAACCTTTCTCGTACATTCTAGTTGGTCGTTGACCTAACACCCTTGCCACATGTTAGCCCCTCATTGGTCAGCCATAATGACAAGGATTGTCCTTAGCTAATCATTGACTGAGGACACGTGCCATACTTCCATTATTCAATTTGTGATAATGTGGATATTTTTGTCTGACCGTTAACCAGGGACACATGTTACACTCTTATTGGTCAGCACTTTCAAACATTGACCTAGCAGCTGATGAGACACGCTTTGCCACGTGTCCCGCATGCTGACTAGGCATTGACCTGACATGTGGTCTATTGACCAAACTGGACCACTGACCGGTTCAATTAGACTGGGTTCGGTGACCCGAAATAAAAAATTGGCTAGTTCAGGAACCTAATTTGAGCTTGTGAGGTACAAGTAGTGTATTTAATGGAGAAATCTTTTTTTAATAATAAGACATGTTGTAGTTTGTTTTATTTTTCACTCAAACCCTTTGATTTAGGGGAAAGAAACATTAGTATGTGCTAAAGCCTAGATAAGAAGTCACGATGTTAGTAAGACTTTGCTCACTAAGTTGTAAACTCACTCCCTTTTCCCTAATTCCCTTACAGGAGACTATTCAACCCAAAGGAAAGGACACCAAGACTTCTCAATAAAAAAAATCCAAGAAAAGGTATTAAATTACTAAGTTAGTTTTTGTGAAAATTTTCCATGGAAAATAATATTGATGTAAGCCTTTAGTCTATCTACACCATCATGATAGATAATATTGTATTGTTACAAAGAGGTATAACGGGTTGATTAAAGGGTTCCAACCAAACCGGGTTGGGGTGTGACACCCTTATTGTAGTTGTAACTCCTAGATCAATCAATCCTAAATACTTATTATCTGTAAATTCTTTATAAAGATAGAAAATAGTTTTTACACACTATTTTGTTGACTTGGTATGTGAAATATTTGATAGGATTAATTTGGGTTGTGTTGACTACTACAAAATTTTTGATATCCATGCGAGCTAATGATGCAATGGTATTGATTTGCTTGCGTCCCTAACTCATCCATAAATACCAGCATCCCACGTATATGAGTGTCTTGCATTTAGTTTGAAAATTAAATCTAACCATTAATAAAATAAATAATTATTATGAATATATAATATTAAAATTATTTTACTACTTAAAAATTATTATTTTTAAATAAATACAAGTAAATTTTGTTATTAATCCTAAATAATATCTAATATTTAACATATTATTATTTAATTATTGATCATATATGATGGGATATAACTCCATCAAAGTCTATATTTTTTAATTGCTAACTAATAAATTATAAGTAAATTACATTAATTTAATGTGTAAATTCTTTCATTTTATTATTTTTTCTATTTTTCTCTCATAATTTATAACAATAAATACAAGTAATTAAGTTTTATGCATTTACCAAATTACACGGTCACGCTTTATTTGTTCAGCAAGTTTTCACTCATTGGGCCATAACCTAGTAGGCTGTCCGTTTATCGGTTCGATTAGATTGGATTCGATAACCCAAAATAAAAAATTGATTGATTTAGTCTCCATTCGATTGATTTTTTAAAATTAAAAATTTCTAAATTTTTCTAAATTAATTTTATACACTTTGGTGATTTCAATTTCCCAATTTACTATTTTTGAGCCACCTATAAAAATAAATTTTTGAACCGATTTCTTTTAGTTCGGTAGGGTTCACCCTCAACTATTCTTGTTTTCAAATCGAATTCACTTAATGGTTTTTTTTCATGGTTTTTATATCTTAATTGACCATTTCGAACTTTCCAAAATTTTGTTTTGACTTTTCTTCACAAATTTCGGTTAACTTCTATTTCTATTTCCAATTTATTATTTTGAGTGAATCGGGTTTATAATTATTTTCTATTTCACTAATTATTCGTTATATTATATGGAGAAACCAACTCAACCTCATGAATTGATTGTAAAACAATTCTAAGAGACCGACCGGTAACTTTATATTTTGGAATTGTTTACAAGAAATGTGAAAATATAAAATTGGTGGGATTTACATATAGTGACTATGCAGGTAATATTAATGATAGAAACAATACATTTAATTTTTTTCACTAAATTTAGGATCTATTTAATAGATTTATAAGAAGTAATCAATGGTGGTTTTATCTATCTACAATTGAATATAAATTTATGTTTAAGAACTTTTTATTTTTTTCTTGGAGACTTTCTGCTGGATCCTAGTATTATATTATGTGATAATTTATCTATTATAAGGTTGTCTAACATTTTTTTGTATAGAAAAAGGAAACAAATTATATAAGATTTTATTTATTAAGGAACTAATTAGAGATAAAAGTTTAGAGTTGATTTAATGTTCAACTAAATATCAAGTAGGTGAAGTTTGATACCTTAATAGTCAAGCTGAGAATGATTAGTTAAATAAGATATAAACTCAAGTTGAATACATGAGTATAAAGAATGGTGATGGTATAAATACAAAGATTATGTAAAAGGGTAATTTAATAAAAGAAAATTTTCCTCTTAATTATAATGCACAATATATGGAGTTATTGCTTTTATTATTTGTAAGTATAATCACTAAATATAAATAGAATAGGGACAATATCAGATGGCTGGATAAAAAATATTGAATGGAAGAAAGGGATTTTTAGATAGAGAGCTTGGTTGCATCCCATCTACATTTATCCATCTTCATCTTTTCGCCATTATTCATCATATCATTTCCATTTTGCTATCCATTCCACTTGCATAGAGAAGAGGACTCAGTCCAAAATTTGAATAACTAGAGAGCCATAGCATTACCTAATTGAAGGTGAGCAGTAGCAATTTCATTAAATTGAAATTGAATTAATTTGTTACAGGAATATCAATAAAGGAGGACGTCACGTTAATGGATATCTAAATTTTATACTGTCATGTTGACCTGGTCGCCAATTCGGGTTACCGAACCTGCAAATATAAGGCTTTCTAGTACCGTTTGGTAGCTGCCCATCACATCCCTTCTCAATAAAAAAATTCCATTAATCTAATTTAACTAAATTAATACTACGTATAACTATTAATTAAAATTGATGTGTTCCTAACAAAAATAGAAAATTAATGATTAGTTCGCACCATACAAGGTTATTTATGCATTAGGTACAAATAATAAATAAGTATGTTAGATGTTGAGTGTGACCCTATCTCTACGTATCTTATAAGCTTAATGAAGAGACAATGTGATGTGTAACATATGGACAAAAATAATAAGATTAGAGATGAGTATCTGCATCATGCTACTAAGCATAATGGCACGTATTTATATATTATACCATTCAATACCTATGCAAATTTTCTCACATAACCAACAATTTAGACTATTTAATTAGTGGGTGACAATTAAGATGGTGTAATTTCTCACATAAACACAAGATTAGACAAGTAATATTTGATTATAATTAATTCATAACTTTTATTTAATATTATTGTAAATTTATACCAATATTACAGTACAAATAACAAGTAAATAAAATATTTTATACAATTGTAGATATTGTTTTCTGTATAACTGCATGGCCTAAGTGGTTGTACATCAAATCCAGCCTAGTAGTGGTCCCGTAATAAAATAAAATTTTTTGTACATTTACAATTGCATGTGAGGTTATTTTATTTCTTTTCTCCTATTTGATTTCTTTCCACTATTATTACTACGCAAGTTAAATGAGAGGTATCTAAGATTGAGATTGAAACAAATCAAAGTAAAACATGTGAATTAGAGACATTTAGTGAGAAAATTGGTTAATTGGGCATACGTGTCGATGAAACGAACTTGTAGATTGCCATAATTAACTTATTTATTAACAAAATTATAATCAATTTTAATGTGATTGATACGAGTGTAAAAATCTGGATTGGCAGTAAAATAGATGATAGAGAGATTATCTCCGAAAAGCGATTGGAGCCAAATGAGCTCAATAGTTGCATTACAAATACTTTCATATTTAGCCTTTGTACTATAATGAGCGACTGTTCACTACTTTTTGAATAGGAGTTGAGGTTACGACCAAGAAATATAGCGAAACCATTGATAGAGCGACAATTATTGGGGTTACCGTCCCAGTAAGAATCAGAAAAATAGTGGAGAGCAAGAGGCAAATGATGATATAGCATGAGACCAAGATGAGCGGTACATTTAAGATAACGAATAATGTGTTTAACAATAGTCTAGTGAGTGGCAGTAGGCATGTGAATAAATTGACAATCTTGGTTAATAGTATAAGTGATATCGGGAAGAGTGAGCGTGAGATATTAGAGAGATCCCACAATCTAACGATATTGGGTTGGATCAGAGAATGGGATTTCATTATTAGTAGGGACTGGGAGCAACAAGGGTGAAGATAGGCTTGCACTAGAGCATACCAACCCAATCAAAGAGATTATAAATGTATTTGGACTGCGTGAGGTGAAGACCAGTAGAGTATGAGTGAACTTCAATACCAAGGAAGTAACGAAGGGGACCTAGATCCTTGAGTGAGAATTCTGCTTGGAGAGCTTGTAAGATATCAATAATGGGAGTAGTAGGTGAACCCGTGAAAATGTTGTCATCAACATAAAAAAGCAAATAGATGATGGAGTTGGAGGTACGATATATAAAGAGAGAGATTTCGGCCATAGAATCACAAAAGCCCAAGTGTTGAATAAAAAGAGTTGAGACGTAAAAACTAAGCACGAGTAGCTTGTTTGAGACCATAAAGAGATATTGTAAGCGACAAACATGGTGGTGGAAGCGAAAATCAACAAAGACAAGAGGTTGAACCATATAGATCTCTTCAGTGAGATTACCATACAAGAATGCATTATTGACATCCAATTGACAAATACACCAATTGGAGGAGACAACGAGAGAAAAGATTACCCAGATGGTGACAAGTTTAATGATAGGGTTGAAAGTGTCATCATAGTTAATGCCCGAGAGTTGAGAGAAACATTTAGCAACAAGTTAGGTTTTGTACCGAGCAATGGAGCTATCAGAGTGGTTTTTTATTTTGTAGACCCATTTGCAACCAATGATATGATGACTAGGAGAAGCACGAACTAGATCACAAGTATTATTGAGATGAAGGGCAAATAGTTCGGCACGCATGACGTCCCGCCATTTAGGGTGGCGTTGAGCCTGAGAAATGGTGCAAGGTTCAGGAAGACGACCCCAAATAGACGCGGGGTGATGGTGAAGCGCCGTGGGAGAAGCGAGTTATCTTGAGAGTGAGTAAGCAAGCAGGGTGCTAGAGGGGCATGAACCATATGGGCAGGAGCAGTAGACGAATCCTTTAAAACAAGGGATATCTCATGGGTAGATAATAGGGAATGAGTGGACATACCTAAGCCTAATAAGAAAATAGGAACAAGAAAAGGGAGCTGAGGCTGGGAAGTCGTAGTGATGAGTGATTAGGTTGTACTGTCTTGGAGAAAGGGAAAAACATGTTTATTAAAGAGAATTGTGCGACAAATAAAGATGCATCCAGTGCGAGAGTTAAGAATGCGATAGCCAACAAAGTTGAGAGGATAACCAATGAAGATGTAAGGGGTTGATCTGAGTGGAAGTTTGTGAGAGGGAGATAGGGACGAAGATAAGAAAAGTATAGGCAGCCAAAAATATGAAAATTAATAAAAGTAGGAGGAGAACAAGCCAGTACCTGATGAGAAGAATGATTGCCAAGAGAACAAGTGGGAAGTCAGTTGATAAGATAGGTCTTGAAAGCAAAATCCTAAATTTTGGAGGGGACATGAGAGTGAATAAGTAATATGAGACCCATACCAACAATATGGTGATATTTACCATCCGTAAAGCCATACCAACAATAAGTAATTTAGTTTGAAAGGAGTCAGATAGAAATTCGTTTGCACCAACATATTGTAAATATTTAATTTTTGACCCATGTAAGTTTTCCACCTGCATGCGAAAAGTGCGGAAAATAGAGATAATATTGGAACGTCATTTTATTAAAAAAAAACCATGAGTATTTACTATAATAATTGAGAAAATAAACATAGTAAAGGTGACCCGTGATGTTGTTGGCAGAGGGCCCCAAATATCTCTTTGAATTAGCTCGAGAGTGGTAATAATTTTATGATGAGTGAGTGGAAATGGTTTTTAAGTAATTTTACCACACACATGAATCACACATAAATAATGAAGGAATATTTTTATTAGAAAATATTTGAAAAGCACATGATTAACAATAAAAAAAGTCTAGTGGCCCAAGTGTTGATGCCAAATAGGAAGAGAAACAATAGTACCAAGGCATGCAATAGGGAAACTAGGAACTGAAATAAGACGAGTGTGAAGACAGTACAAATCGCCTTTATAACTCTCGCACATCAACTCTTGATGAGAATATAGATTTTTTATGATAAAGTAAGTAAGATAAAACTCAAAATAATACAAGTTATCCTTTGTAAATTGTAAGATTGATAGTAGATTTAGAGAAATTTGAGATAAATAATAAATACAATTTAAAATAAAATTATGATGGAAAGAGGTGATAGTGACAAAATCAGAGGATAAAATGGGAAAATATGTCACGTCGCCAATCATTAGATCCTCGGGCAAAGTCGCATCATCCTGTAAAGACATGTGACAGATCATTAGTGACATGAGTAGTTGCTCCTGATTCCATATATCGGTCGAGGGTGTGCAGGCTGGACTCGAGTGTAGAAGTCGAATGGGCCTGTTGAGATGGGTTGATAGGCTTTATAGCTCATAAGAAGGGCAATGAATGGATGAATGGCCCACTTGCCCGCATAATTGACATAGAGGATGGGATGTTCGCGGGTTGGGTTGTACTTCAGTCAACGTAGACGGGCTGCCATGCTCATATTTCCGGAAAGTGGGAATTGGGCACTCGGCCTACTGGCGAAAAGGGGGTCGAATACGACATGTATGATGAGGCCTAGCGGAAAAGAAAAATCGAAGGGGTCACAAGTGCTCATTCATAAATAATTTTCAATTTGCTTCAAAGCAGCGACTAGGGTTGGAGAAGATCCGCAAGGTGAAGTGAGAGCTGCAATGAAGTGGAAAGGAGTCCATGAGAGTATTTGGTAGCCATTGCAGCCATCTGAGGTGGATCAAAAGGTCCAAGTAAACCCGGAAGAGATGGAGGGCAAGAGTGTGAGCCATATTTCTGAATGTGACGTGAATCTTGGGTAAGAAGTAGTGCTTTCAATGCATCCAGCAACATTGATTCAAGTACTGGTGACATAAGGAGGGTAAGAGGTTTCCATTGCCGATCCAACACATCAAATTTTTGTTATCGTGCTTAGACTTTGGTCGACCAATCTTAGCAAATCTAATGATGTGGTTGGAGATGACACAGAGATAGGTGGTCATGATTTGGTCTCCTTTTTGGAGTTCACGCCACTGCTGGTCAAGTATGTTCTACTGGGCTCGGGTTTGGGAGTTGTAGAGTGTCTCAAGTTAGTTCCAGGCTTCGGCTGAGGTAAGTATTCCGATCACTTGTAGAATCACTTTTGTAGATAGTGAAGCAGTTAACATAGCTAAGGTAAATTTGTCTTTGATTACCCGTGCTTTATATTCTAGATTAACCACTTCAAAATTTTTAGTTTACTCTTCAATTAATATGGTAGGCTCAATCAACATATTAGAATAACTAGTAAGTCTGCAGTATATTGTTAATATTGTTACACTAGATATAGTAGTTGATGTAATTCAACTAGATCGGTAGAATGGAGAGTGTGCTAGGAAAAACGATTATAATATATGAACTCATTATTTATAAAGTGACTTGTTGTTTAATGTAGGGTATGATTTTTTACAAAAGAGAATGAAACAACAATTTTCTATTAGGCGAGTAGAGCTTGTTGTAGGAGAAGAGTAGAGCATCCCCATCCGGCAGTTGAAGGGAGGGGCCCTCAGGTCAGGGAGTGCCCTTAAGCCTCTCCTACTCCACCCCAAACCCACATAATAAACCGAAGTCACAGGGTCGCTAGGAGGGCCCAAGTCAATAGGCTACTAGAAAGGGCCTTTCAACAACCACCAACAATTCCATATTAATTTAAAAAAATATTTATTATTATTATTATTATTATTATATTATGTTAGCAAAATTTGTGATGCAACATTGTAACATTAGTATTAATTTATAGTATTAGTAGATATTTATGCTATTTTAAATTGTATTGTTTGTAGTGATTTGAATATAAAATTTTGGGAGAATAAGTTAAGTGATAAATTTGAAATTGTTAAAATTTTTTAATATTATATGATAGATATAGTTTAATTGAGATAAAAGATAATTAATAAATAAATTAGAAATATAAATTTATTATTTTAATTAAATTAAATAATTTATTTGTTAATATATATAATTAAATTATATTAAATATATTATATACTAAAATAATTAACTTATTATTATAATAAAAATTAATATTAATTATATACTAATTAATATATAGAGTTGTTACAAAGAGTCAAAACGGCCAGTCGGTCAGCCATATGGCGGTGAATTCGTTCCCGGGCTTTTTTTTTTTTTGATAAAGAGGAATAAAAAGGATTAAAAATGTAATGTACTAAATTCTCAATTTTGTTAATCAATTAACATTTTCATTACATCTTTTTAAATCAATATTTATTTCAATTAAAAATATACTAGTATTTATATAAAAATAAATATATAATAATTATTATATTAGTGAGATATAAGATAAAATATTTTTTCACATAAGATGTAAAATAAATGAAAGATGACAAATGATATTATATATATATATATATGATAAAGTATAACATTTTTTGTATATATTAAATTATATATAAAAAAATACTTATTGTTGCAATTGAACAACGAGGGAATAAATATAAAAATTTTTAACATATAGTTAAATAAATTATATATTTATCATATATTATTTATAAATAAATAATAAATAATTTTATATCATATCATATAAAAATTTATATTAATGTAGTCATGTACATGATACAAATTATATAATGAAATTTATTATATAACTAATAATTATATTATTATTTTGATATATATATTTAAAATTTTATTGTTATATATATAATATTAGTTAAACAATTAACTATTATCTAGCATATTTGTTAGTTCAATTATTATTATAACATATTATACATATTATTAAATTAATATTCACTTGAATTAATATAATATATGATTACTACACTATATTACTAAATTAATACTTGAGATGAATGAGTTTACAATGACCCCCAACTAATTTAATGTAAGTTTTGACTCGTTAATTTCATTTTTTATAGATAACATAACAAATGGTTAAGGGAAAATATTAAGTGAATACTAATATAATCATACAATACTATCAAGTTCATTTGAAAATAAATGGAGGAATTGTTGTAGTTTGATTCCTTGCATTTATGATCTAATGGAGTGAAAACTCTTTAAAACTTTAAAACTTTTTTTTACTTTTACATACAATTAATTTCTAAATCAATATATTTCAATTGCATATGATAATGAATTATGTAGTAAAAGTACTAAGGTGGTTAGCTATGTACTTCACTTGCACCATTTAGATTAGTTTATTTTATAATGGTTGGGATGACTAATACTTTTGATTAATATTATGGTTTCCCTTATTTTGCAAAAAACAAAAAACACACACAATATTTATCATATAACACCTTGAATCACATACCATAAATCCAAATATATAATCTTGTATTGATTGCATCAATGCCCTAATCAAAATCTCCTTACCTTCACATCCAGTATTGAAAGATAGATTTTATAATTAATTATCCCTTTCATCTCAAATCCTAGTATTGCTCCACCATTTTCCATTTTTAAATTGTAGACAATGTTTTTGAAAGTTCTACTAGTGTAATTTGTTTGTAATTATGGTCATTTTCACTTGTACTTTCAAATTTAGAAGATATTTAAAATTAAGTTTTTTTGTATTCAATCAAAATTTGGAATGGATATTGCTGGGAGAGCTATCAAGGCTAAGAAATAAAAAAAAATTGATGGTCAAAATCATTTGCTTTCTTACTTTCATATAATAACCATAAATTTAATTATATATATCTAATTGTTAAAATTTCATTTCTGAAATATAAATCTTATCATATAAATTTTTTCCATACCTAATATTAGAACTTTTATATAATTTAAATAGATTTTTAATCCTTTTAATTAAATTAGGTTAGTTGACGGATATTTTTATTACATATATGAAATAGTGGTAACAAGATCCGCTATGCACATTTAGCTGCAAGGAAGAGTCAACTAACAACATTTAGGTCTAACAAAAGTGAACTAAGAAAAGGTATATATGTATTGTGGGTAGAAATATTATTAAAATAGATAAAATAGTGAAGTTTATATACCTATAATATATTTATAGATATTATAAAAATAATACAAAAAGTAAAATAGGTATAAAATAGTAATTTTTATTATTAATAAACTTATTTTGATGGACATAAACTTATTTATCACATATCCCATTTTCTAGTTTAAATATTTATTATCTATAAATTTCTTCTAAAAATTAAAATAGATTTGGCACACAAGCTTTCCATCTATATATATATAAGTTGTAACATTTGGGAATTAAAGGGAAATTTTGCAACGTTTGGTTTGGGATGGCCTGACTTCTACAAAATTAGTTAGTCAGGTAATAATTAATCATGAAAACTGTATTGACTGGCTTGTGTTGCTAGCTAATGACTTAATCTTCTGTTGAGTTGAGTCGATAAAATTAAATAATAAAACGGTATCAATTTGCTTGCATGGCGTGGCTAGCTAATCGATAAATGTGAGCATCCATCCAATTCAAGGTACGCCCCTTACCATATGGGATTGCACACTTGAGCTCCCCGGACCAGTCCCCGTGCGTGCACCGTGAATTCTCGTAGCCTTTTGACAAAGCACATGGTCAACATTTGTTGGTTATAGGGATTTTGCAAGACTGCGATAGGGATTACTTTGTTTCGACTCCTTAGCTTTCCACACTTCCAATAAAAAAAAAACGAGCACTTTGAGTTTTGACCCTTGATTGGAATTAGGAAGATACCCCTTTCATCATCTTCCCCCAAATAGCACATTGCATGTGAGCATCTGAAAATTGACTTGGAAAGTTACGATTCCCTTCCCTTCATCCAATCGATGCACAGCAAGGTCCAAACAATCGTTACTTAGACAGACAGTCTCAACGTTTGCAAGTAGCAAATAAAAATGACTTTCACATGCCTATTATATAATTTGATGTTCTCAATCCCCCCACAAGTCAACAAACTTTGATTTTCCAACATTAATGTTCTCTTAGGGTTTATAATTTAACTTCTAACCCTTTAGTTAAATAATAATTTAATTATTTTCCAGTATTAATGTAGTATAGCTCCATAATCTTTCTCTCAAGTTTATATTTGATGAAAAATTAATCAATTTAACATTTTTGTTCTATTATTTTGAACTGAATTATTGACAATATTGATCTCTGATTTATTATCACATCATATTTTAATAGATTCTTTTCTTAATAACTCTACTAGTAAGCTTTTTATTCATATATCTCACACCTCTTTCATTAATCTCCATACCACATCCTTTTTCTTTATTCTCTAATATATAAAATTACCTCCAAAAAGCACAGAGTAGCATCATGTTTATCTTCTATAATCTACACAACTAGACCAATCAGAGTGACAAAATCCTTCCACTATGGTATGAACTCGAGAGTTGAATCAAATCTCTTTATATGTGGTACTCTTTAGATATCTCAATATTCACATGGTTACAATTCTGTTATAAGTATTTGTCATATTCTCTTTCCATCATCTCCTTCATCTCTCTCCGGACAATAATTATTTTTTTCTTTTACTATAAACCTTCAATTTAGGTTCACTAGTCTATTATTTATTTTTACTTGATTTCTTAGAACACGAAATTACACCTACAATGACATTTTCAACTTTTAATCATTGGTCCTCTCTTCATTTACTCATCTTACTTCAGAAAATGTCCCATACATACAAAAAAGTCTTCTCTCTCTTAAAATACCTGTAACCTTTTGATTATTATGGGCCAATTATCTCTCACAAAACACATAACCAAATACATTGAGTAGAGACTAAATATATGTTCCATTCTATTGAAAGCTTACAAGAAAATTAAAAATTGAATATATGAGAAAATATCAAATTAATTAAATATGTTGTCATCAATACTATTTTACTCAATAGAAGAGAGCAATTATCTCTAGCAAGTGTCAATAAGAGGATGCTCTAGTATAACTTCATTAATGGTCCATTCAGACACACTAGTGGTTAATACTACGTCAAACTCTTATATACCAAGATACCACAATCCATCAGATCTCCATTCAATCCCAAGTAATCTCTTGGTATTCCTTATCTGAAATACACATGAATCTCTATGAAGGATTACTTGATAAATTCAATTTATCACTAATTGCACTAATTGATAATAAATTAACAAGAAATTAGGGATTGCTTTGTTTCGACTCCTTAGCTTTCCACACTCCCAATAAAAAAAAAATGAGCACTTTGAGTTTTGACCCTTGATTGGAATTAGGAAGATACCCCTTTCATCATCTTCCCCCAAATAGCACATTGCATGTGAGCATCTGAAAATTGACTTGGAAAGTTACGATTCCCTTCCCTTCATCCAATCGATGCACGATAAGGTCCAACCAATCTTTACTTAGACAGACAGTCTCAAAGTTTGCAAGTAGCAAATAAAAATGATTTTCACATACCTATTATATAATTTGATGTTCTCAATCCCTCCAACAAGTCAACAAACTTTGATTTTTTTTCCCACTAATAGATCATTAAATGAGATTGCATGGATTAATTATATAGAGCCAACATGCAATCTCAACTTTGGCCACATGTTTTGCATCTTTAGGCCCATGGTTTCTCCTATAGTTAGCCGTCCATCACATGCTCTCTTAGGGTTTATAATTTAACTATATTAATCCTACATATAATTATTAATTAAGATTGATTCATCCCTATCAAAAATAGAAAATAAATTATTATAATTTATGCATTAGGCAGTACACACTTGCAAAAAAAATTATATAAATAATCATAAAAGTACTTATGTTAGATATTAAGTGTGACTATAGGTATCTTATGAGTTGCGCTTGTAATGGACAAAATTCATAGTATTGGAGTTGAGGCTATTTTTTTGTTAAATAAAATAATATTTTATTAATTTATTAAATAAGGTACAATATCCGGGTGAAAATAAGATAATTTTCTAATTTTTAATAATAGATATAATTTTATCGGGTATAATAATATTCAAATCACCTTAACTCTAATTTTTCCTATGTAAACATTATAATGTATCTAAACAAAAGTTATTTAATCGTTTAACTAGTATCACTTGATACTCTAAAAACCTCCTATAATGCAGTAATTCATCAATATAAGGGCGGATAATCCATGAAACTTATAGTTGCTACTTATAAAATATAGCAAATAGTATACGAGAATCACATTCAAGTATAATTTTGGGTTAATCTTATTATTTTATAAGTTTTAGTCCTTTAAATACGGCTTGTGCCTAGCTTCCAATGCATATGTGTAATAAAATATGGAGCCACTAGCTCGCATATATTATGTTCATTCCTAACTATAATTAATTGTAATTATATTTCTTATTAATTAATCAAATGAGTTATCTAAATTAATATTAACAGTGTCAATTGGTGGTGGCTTTCACACTCATTCAATTTCTATTAAGAATAGTAAAATTTATTAAGGTTATTTTTAAGATGTGACAAATACAGCTACCTTATCTCGACATTCATACGGCTATATTCGAGTATTTATGGGCTAATCTCATACCAATCGCTTAGGAAGCAGTTAGCTCCAACTCCAAAGGGAAAATAGATGATTACATTGCCACACTTCTCCAAGCAGTTAGCCGTCCTTTGGATAGGGAAGGTCGGGTATGGGGATGCTATTGCTACTGATATGGCCATGGATATGGACATGGACAGCAGAAATAGTAAGGAACATGGAAAGATCAGTGGTGTCTCCCATAGTAGCTTGGCCATGGATCCTTCTTGTTCCCTTCCTATAAGCTAATAACTTGAAGTATGGATGAGAAACTTGTAAGCCCTTAGGTATCAATGGGTAGCTTCTCTGTCAACTGTCCTGGTTAATACAAGTAGCAAAATTGTCCTTAAAATGCAGCATCTCTAGGGAATGTATGGTCCTGTAGTTTTAGTGAGCTACACGGGACACTATAAAGCATTCCTTGCTCATCCTAGCACTATGTTCATTTCAGGAGGATGCTGTGAGGAAGAAGTATGGAGGAATAGTTCCTAAGAAACCACCGCTGATCTCTAAGGTGATTTCTAACTGTATAGTATATTTGTACTTGCAGCAGAGTGTTTTGAGTGTTTTTGCTTTATCTAAGGTTTGCTGCCGATGTTAGGATCATGAACGTGCCTATTTTGATTCTGCTGACTGGGCACTTGGGAAGGTACCATCCTTTTTATTCTGTGTGGTGTAGTATACTACAATGTACACATGCTTATATAGCATAATATTTTTTTTATGACAACAGCATGGAGGTCAGAAGCCAAAAGGACCACTTGAGGCTCTTCGACCAAAATTGCAGGTACGTCAATTATTTTTATCATTTAAAAATTTTCTATAGATTTTTAGGTGGCAACTTTAAATTTTGCTGCTGAGGACTTGTTTCTGCCTTGCATAATTTCTGTAGCTTGCTGATGAATAACTTTCTCAGTCACTGTTCTGAAACTAGCGCATGGACTCGTGAGGACAGCGTTTTTCTGAAAATTGGTTAATTAAAAAAATAAAAAGAAAAAGAAAAAGAAAAGATCATAGATTATGTGTATGAATTATGAATGCCCCATATTAGCATTGGGAGAGTTGTTGCCATGCCCACAGAAAAGGCTAAATTTTAATAATTTACTATTTCAATAATTATTATTATATTAATAAAAATAATATGAAAAGAATAGAATAGTGGTAGAAAGAACGTGTCCACTATTGTTATGAATATTTTATTGAATATTTGTACATTTACAGGTTTAATAAAATATTTATATGAATATATAAAAATATTACGAAAATAATTTAATAATAATATTTGAGGAAAACTTGAGAAAATTAGTATTATTTAAAAATATTAATATATTTTGATAAAATTAGTTGGATTTTGTTATAATAACTCGTGTTGATTTAATGTGATTAATTATCTATTATTTATTGATCCGACTAACCAAAATAATGGGACATACCAATTACATCCCTATCATTTAGTGTTACAAGTATGTATTATTACTTTTTAAAAAATTAATTCAAAAAAAAAAGAAAAAGAAAAGAGGATTGATTATGTGTTTGAATTATGAACTCCCATATTGAAGTGGGAGGAGAGTTGTTGGCTTGCCCATCAAGATTAAAATTTAATCATTTATTATTTTAATAATTATTACTATAGAAAATAATATTACATTATTCTATTATATCAAAATATTATTTAAATAATAAAAAATAAATATTTTAAAAAATGTTTAAGAAATAAATAGTCAAAATATAATATTAGGAAACTAAGCAATCAAATGCCATCTCATATTTCATTGCTTTATGTACTCCACAATTTTGTGAAGTCCGTGGTAAATGGGCTCAAAAAGCTAGACGCCTATGGACCTAAATATGGGCGCATATGACACTATCTACTATGTCTGTGGCATTCTGCTCCCCTTGGACGGAACGGAAGTGATGAGAGCCTCAGAGGGCGCATTCCCATTGGCCGAAGCATTTCAGTAACTCGTCTCTCCCCTCTTGGGACTGTTGATATGTATTCTGCAGCTGCCACAAGGTACTGGTTTTGGTGATCATGTGTTTGACATATGCTTCATCTTCCAGATTGACACGTATTTTCCCAATCTAGCGACCTTGTGACACGAAAAGTTTTTGGAAGCTTGAATTTTTACCCTGCATCATTTTGAGGAAATCAAGAGACACTATGGCACGGCATTAGTGTTTGTGATCCTGAATTCGTGCTCATTGCATACACGTCCAACTATTACAGTCAACTATCCCATAATCTATTCAAACTCATGCTGTCAACCTCCAGATTACGTGATTGCGCAGCCGCAGGAGGCCACTGGAAGTCCGTTTTACTTCTCGGACCATAACTATTTGGTCGGTAAGGGGTGTGAGGAGCGGTTTTTACTGCGGGACTGAATCATTACTACGTGGGATGCAGCGCTGACTGTTCTAGAAGTAATACAAATCCTTATTTCTTCTGCCATGACCTCGACTGCTGCTACTTGTCCTTACCTTCTTCTAAGCTCGGAAGCTTTAATGTCGAATTCCAGGGTACGGGAGGAACTGGAGGAGATCATGACTGCCATTTTGCATTCTTGGTAGATGCAAGGTGGTTCGAATCTAACTCGACCGCTCTATATGACATCCGTATTCTTGACGTTGATTTCCCTACATCCATCGGACTCAAGAACAGAAGAACAGAGGAGACCGGTTTTTTTTCTAATCTTTGGAGGACCAAATTTTCTTATTCTGGTGATTCGAAGACCTTAGAGTACCTACAGCCATGTCAAGGTAAATGTACCATGCCCTTTACATACTATTCACATTGATGGGACTTTCCTTTTTCCAAGTATTTACTTTTTGAAAATACGTTATAATAACAAGAGAGGAAAAGTATCATGGCTCTAAATTTTCATTTATTAAAATACGAAATATATACAATTTTTATTATAATAAGAATATATAATCAATAATTCTAAAAAAATAAAATACACATGCCATATGCATTATTAAATATTCTATAATGTGTGATATTAATTCTTCTTTTTTACATTCCACTTCTTTGATGCAGCATAATGCAAATTTCCATTTTAAATTTTATTCTTCCCTTTTCTAAAGTACATTTATTCACCTTAGAACTTATTTAATATTTTTGTATATTTGTAATAATTAAAAAAAATAATTACTCATACATAAAGAATATTTTTCATACCCATCTGTATTTATCTAAGATAGGATAGACAAGTGCAGGTTGTAATTAATTTTCTAAAAATTAAACTGCACGTTGTAATTTCTTACTATTTATATTATACTTCAAAAATTTCAATAGCATTTCTTACTCTTTTGCACAAAATGAAATTTTTTCAAAGAATTCTTAATCTTAAGAGTATGTTTGGATGAAGGGGTTTAAACGAGAGATGTTTTGATTGTCTAATGCAAACTATTCATGTAAACCAAAACATAAACTTTTATTTTCAGAATTTGGAGTTATTATAATTTTTTATACTTAAAATAATCTTATATCTTTTTATATATTAATTTTCTTTTCATTCTAATATCAATTTGTATATATGTTTTAGATAAATTTATCTATTTCTATAAATTTAGATGATGTAAGTATATAATAAAATTATTATACATAAAAAATATATGTCATGTTATATTATATACATTATTATTTTTTATTATTACATTTATATAATTAACATTTTGTGATGGTAATAATGACTCATTGTGTTATATGATAAAAATAAGATATGTGATGTGTATATGTATTATAATTTATCATATATATTGGTTACTATTATACTATATTTATATATAATTAATATTTATTCATTTTCTAATGATAACAATTATATATTATTTTATATGATAAATATATATATTATAGTTTATTATATATATCATTAATTTTATTAATTTAACGATAACTCAATTATATTATATGATAAAAATATGATACATATTAGTTATTATATTATATAATTTAATATTTTATTTTATCATATATTACATAATTCTCAATAATATAATTTAATTCAATTATATATAGATGAATGAATGTAAAATTTGTTTTTGCGCATAAAAGAGACTTTATTAGCAAATATATGTGTTCAAACATGCAATTATATATAGGTGAATGAATGGGGGTCTAAAATATATTCTCATACAAAAAAAATATTTTTGGTAAAAATATTTGTTGACTCCATTAATATAAAACAATGCCAACTTGTGAAATGCTATTTTGTAGAGTTCATCGACCCTTCGAAAATATTTCATTAAACTAAAACTCAATATCACATAATATCAAATGAATTAAAACTCTCATTTATATTCATTTTTTTCAATATAACATAATATCAAATGAAGTACGACTCTCATTTATATTTATTTTTTTGTTATATCTCAAGTTTATTTTTATTGTTATATCTTTTTAGATAAATTTATGGGTTAATATTATTTTTTATAAATTATTTTTCAGGTTTATATTTTTTCATATGCTTATTCTTATGAATAGTATATACAGATTATGTGTTAATTTGAATAATTTTTTCTTGTTTGTGATTCTCTGTGAATATTGATAGTGGATAATTTGTAGATTCTATAAACTATTTCTTATATAATTTTATTAAGGATTTAGGTAATATTTGTGATGCAAATTTATTACTAATTTTTGGATAAAAATATTATTTCATAATTATGTGACAAAATCTAGCTTAAGAAATTTGTAATTTGTCACTTGTGGATCACATGTTCTATCCATTATATCTCACCTGACTCAACCATTTTACATTTTATGCCCGAATCAATCACTTTGTTGACACTTTCATTTTTTTAAAGTACAATCAACGAATTTGAACCAAAATGATTTTACTATTTCCATTTTCCAGATATTAATGAATGCGAAACCTCAAATCCATGTAAGGAGAATACACTGTGCATGAACGTTTACGGCAGTGTTAATTGTTCATGCCCCGAAGGATTCTTGGGGGATGGATTCAATGGACTACGTGGTTGTATCCCAATTGTACCTCGGAAGAAGTACACTGCTCGAGGCATTGCTATTGGTAACATTATATAATATATATATATATATATAATAACTACCTAAAATGTTATCATAATAAAATATTATAATATTTCAATGTGCAATTTTCCGAGTTCAAATATTTTGGTAAAAAGGAAGATAAGTGTCAAGACAATATTGCCACTGCTATGTTGAGGTTACATGTTTGCATTGATTGCTAAGCTCAAAGAGCGAGAATAGCCACATGTTGAAGGAAATGAACTAAGGAGAATTTAAATTGTGACCTTGGACTTAGCTTTGAATCACAAGGCACCCCTTCAGTGGTGACAATTCAAAGAGTTAATTGCACTAAAATAGTTTCATTAGTTCTTAATTATAATTATTGTTACCTAGCCAAAGGAAAACCATCTATTATGCATGAACTTGTAACTCTAAAGAAATGGAAAATTCTTTTATTCAAAACTAGATCGGTGCAATACATCCTAATGATAATCATGAACAAAACAAAATAAAAATTGTTATAGCACATTCAAGTTCAAGTATACCAAAAGTGTGTACCTTAGACAGTCCAGTTAAACCATCCTGACCTTTGGAATTAACAGAATATGAGTTGGAGCCTGAGGAGCTATGTCTCTAAAAGCAAGCACCTGTTGACGGAATAAACATAAACATAGTAAGGGGAAAAACCAACATGAATATTCTCCCAAAATATAGCAATTTCCAGCTTTTACTTTCAATGAAGAATTTGATATAAGATTTAAAGTTACATATCATGAATTAAAGATGGCCGAAATCCTGATTATATGAAGTATATGGGGTTTATTCAACCAAAAGAAACGAGATTATTTAGTAAATATCACCTTGACAAATGACATAATGATTCAACAAGAAAAGTCTAGGAAAGGGGAATGAATAGGAGAAAGTTGACAATTGATTCACATTACTAGCACTTTCAATGATGTATCGAGAGAATTGAAAATATGGATTTCATGACAATGAATATGCTGTTTATTCCTGTTATATTCAATTTAACAAAAAGTATAGTAAAAAGAAAGAATTGTCCATGCATATGTAACAAACAAGACATGGTAAGGTAGAATTTCTTTTCATTGACAACATACTTGATTACATGATTAATTATCAGTCTGCTATATCCTCAATTTTTAAAGATGTTTCAAATTAGAAAGAAAATGGTTGAGGAAAATTCTTGAGAATCCTATATCATATAAGTGCATAGGACCAAGACATTTCTTTTTTTTTGGTCCAAAAGCCTTCTAGGGATGGATTTTCAAGAATTCCAGGAGATCGAAGCAGATCATGATTCAGTTAGCCAGGCTTCATGGGTAGAGTAACATATTTATCTGAGATCGACTAAGAATAAACTAATGATAGAAAGGGAAACATTCCCTCTTTTCCTTCCTATTCCCACCCCATAATCAATATTTTTAATATCACAATAGCCAAATAGATTAGAGCTTTCTACTCACATTAATGTGTTATATTACGCTTGACATTAACAACTGTTTTTGGGTTTATTTCTTTCAACATGCAAGTTAGAAACGACAAAGCACATAAACACCTAGTTTTACGAAATAAAGAGTGAAATTGGCAAGAAATTAAGAGGAGGTAAGTAGCTCAATACCTGCTCATCCTCGTAGACAATATTGGCCGGAATTTCCTTTTTGATGATTTTATCGAATCTGTATCATAAGGTCAATTAAGCTAATATTTTTGCAGTGTAAAAGGAACAAAAACAAGATACAATGGCAGTTATGACCGTGCATATAATTAAATTCAATGCAAGATATTTAGAAGAAAATACGAACAAAATAATACAAAGAGATAGAGACTGATACAATGAGAAAATAACACTAGATGGATCCCGTTTAGTTTGATTTCAAACATCCTATCAATCTAACAGTGTATAAAAGGCCCTTATCCTGGCAAGAAGTCCCAGCCTTGAAATTATGGCAATTATATTCGATGGCACAAACTAAAATCGGGAAAAAACATGGGAACACTGAGGCAAAATCTACTATCAGGATAGCACAATGATACAAAATCCACTATCCGGATAGTATAATCGGGGAGAATACATAATGAGGACTGCAAAAATTCTGAAATAACCCGTATCCGCTACACAGAAACTTTCTTATCAGAATTCGGATGACAATTCAACAGTACCAGAAAAATACCATCAGATCAATCTACAATAAATAAGTTAGATACCTACCATTCATCAGGGATTGACAATCCGCAGCCTAAGTACACTAACCGCGGAACCAGAAAACAAATGGACCGATGGATCAAGGCTGAGAGCTGAAGATATGCGTACACTAGAGAAGTAAAAGCAAAAGCAAAAGAAACAACAACATGACAACCATTGTGGGCTGCAAGCTACATAAATGTACATGAAGAGAAGGAGAGAATGAGAGCTGGAGGTAGAGAGGAGGAGAAGGAGCTCACGCGGTGGGAGCGTCGGAGGGATGAGTCGCGAGAGCCGCTTCCTTCTCGGAAGCCATTAGAGGAGTGAGAGAGAGGTGAGAGCTGAGAACGGCCACTCTTCTAGCAGCACCGCGTGGCCAGCTCATCCTATCTCCTCACTCCTCACTCCTCCCTCCCATTTTAATTATTATTATAATAATATTTTTAACAGATTTAATTATTAAATATTCATAAAATTACTTTTTTATCTTTTTTATTTTTGCTTTATGAAACGGAAGGCCCAATAACCGTTGAATTGGGCCGACTACCGGTAATTGTTCTCATGGACTTTCTGGAGAAATAAGAAGGATAAGATGTTGTTATAATAATTATTATAAATAGCAATAACCAAAGAAGAACCATTTAAAAAAAGTGTTGGTTAGAAATAACACCATAGAAAAAGTCATTTGAGCTGTTCATATTTTACAATCTCACAACCTACCAAGTGAGAGTTTGAAAATTGACTAATAATATTATGAACAATGAATGTGTAGAATTCTTAATTTCAAGTAGTATACGCCATTAATTCCATGTAAACGTATGAACACGCTTAATTTTATAATCCTGTATTAACTTCCCTATTTTCAAGATGGTCCATTTAAAATAATACTATAATATAATTAATGATCAAAATGTATTTAATTTAAATTATTTATAATCAATAATCTCATGTATAACAGGAAGTCCTTAGATTTCAGTTCTCTTGTAGTACAACACCATGCCTTATACTTGGAAAAGAAAAAGAAAGTTGTTTAACGTATTGCCAACCTCATGTTTTTACGAATATGGATAAAATTGATGTTTATAATTAGGCCTACCTTTATTGAATGGTTTGAAAAGACCTAACAACTAACTACACGTTAGAAACCATATTAAAAAAGTATTCATTATTTATAATAATACCATAGGAAAAGTCGTTTGAGCTGTTCACATGTGACAATCTCCTAACATAGCATGTGTGCATCCGAAAATTGAGGGTCAAATTTCTATTCAATTTAGAAGTGCATATTTTATTTTAGTAGTGGACAATATTATTCTTTCAATAATCGGTTTGATAGTCTCCAAAACTGTTGCACCACAAAACGAGATTGTAAAAAATGATTAATGTTTTCAAGATCTGGAAAAATGATTAATGTTTTCAAGATCTGGAGATCAAGCAACAACTACCCATTAGAAAACAGATTAAAAAAGAGTATTGATTAGATATAATAATACCATAGGAAAAGTCAGTTGAGCAGTCCGTATTTGACCATCAAGGATGGTCTCCCGATATATATTGATTCCAGCATTACAGGCTACAAACAAGCTTCTCTCCCCAATCCATGTGTGATGGAAGCAGCTGCAGCTCCTCTATTGCTTGGAATCCTCCTATTATCACTTTCCCCATCACCGCTAACAGCTCAGTCGAACTCCTCCGCCAAGCATGGATGCCACAATACCTGTGGAAACCTCACCATCCCTTACCCCTTCGGAATTGGGAGCGGATGTTACTTAGAAGAAGACTCTAACATGTTCCCCATCGACTGCGACTCCGAGGCCAACCCTCCCATGGCTTATTGGCAAAATAAGTCAACCAGTCTCCACATAACAGATTTTTCCGTTGCTGATCATGAATTTAAACTCAGAGGAGCTGTAGCCTACCACTGTTTTGATGCTTCGGGCAGAACAAAAAATATAGGCCATGGTCTGAGCCTTTCCAGGTTCCCAATATCCCGCACCAAGAACATGTTCACTGCCATCGGGTGTGACACGTTCGCCATCTTCGTTGGGACCGCGAACACCTTTGATAAAGACTGTATATCCAAATGCAACAATACTATAGCCAACACGACATGGTCAGGGTTCGGCTACTGCCAGATGAGCGTCCCGTGGGATTGTAAGGGTTACAGTATCTCCATCACAAATGACAACTCGGACTTGAACTCCTGCAGCTACGGATTCGTGGCTGAGAAAGGCTACTTCAACTTCTCTGCCGAATATCTACTCAAGGATATGACCCGTACAACCACAACTCCAGTGATCTTTGAATGGTCAATCCCAGGCGAAGAGTGTGATGAGGCGCAGCAAGACAATGCAACCTTTGCTTGCCGAGGAAACACATCTTGTACAGATGTGATGTCGGGATATCAGTGTCAGTGCAAGGAAGGGTACGGGGGGAACCCTTACTTGTCGGGTGAGAATGGCTGTCAAGGTAATCTTCCTTTCTCAATTATTGTTATCGTTAGAATTATCTTATAAATATAAAAAAATTAGTGTACCCTCATTCTTCTATGAAATTACTGTAATGTAAGATAGATTCTATATAATTGGAAATTACATAAATTCTATCTACTCCAAAATTAATACTTCTAGTTTCATCCATTAAATTTTATTTAACTAAAATACCTTTTTTTAGCAAATATATGTCTTATAATCATTTAAAAAAAAATAATAATCCAAATGTTAAAAAACCCAAAGATATGAAATCAATAATATGCTTGTCTGGAAAATTTATATAGTGGCCGCTAAATAATTTCCTGACTATGATTTGGAAAATAATAATGATACAGTTTTGAATTAAAAGAATTCCAACTGTTTCCATTTTCAGATATCGATGAGTGCGTAATCTCAAATCCATGTAATGTGACGTCGATGTGCACCAATCTTCCGGGCAGCTTCACTTGTTCATGTCCCGAAGGGTTCAACGGGGATGGACTCAAAAACGGAACTGGATGTAGCCCCATCATACATTCAAAGTACATCTCTCAAGAAACTGCACTCGGTAAGTAGACCCCCTTCTCAGTTGCCTTCCCCCCATCATTTAGTATATTGATGATGCGATTATACCAAACTTTCAGGATATCGACATATCGTATCATCATTAAACGGTGTCATACTCTTGACATGTTTGCATGTTACATCAACTTACATATTGATGACTTGACTAAGGTTATAAAAAAAACTGAACAACATTGGAACTGCATAAACTATTACGTACATAAAACTAATACGCGCTTCCTTTGATCATAATAGCTATTGGAGGTTCGGTAATGGGGATGCTTCTATTGTATTGCATTACATGGTACACGTGCAAACTTATGAAGAGAAGGAGAGAGGCCAAGCTCAAAGCCAGGTTCTTTAAAAAGATTAACCTTGCATGGCAGTTGTCTCCAACAGAAAGTAGTATGGAGAAAGGAAAGCTTTTCAATCCCAAGGAATTGGACAAGGCCACCGACCACTTTCACGAGGATAGAATTCTTGGAAAGGGTGGGCAGGGCACTGTTTACAAAGGCATGCTAACCGATGGAACAATAGTTGCCATCAAGAAATCAATAGCAATAGACGAGGAGAATGTCGAATCCATCATCAACGAGCTTGTCATTCTATCCCAAACAAACCATAGGAACATTGTGAAGCTCTTCGGATGCTGCTTGGAAGGTGATGTTCCTCTCCTTGTATACGAGTTCATTCCTAACGGAACTCTATATGATTACATCCATGATCAGGAACACTCTATTTCATGGGAGAGAAGGTTAAATATCAGCATTGAAGTTGCTAGTGCCCTCTTCTACTTGCACTCTTCGTCCTGCATTCCTATTTATCATCGTGATATCAAGTCTTCGAACATACTCCTCGATGAGAAGTATCGTGCAAAAATTGGTGATTTCGGGACTTCAAGGTCAATTTCCATTGATCAAACTCACTTGACCACGTTGGTTCAAGGAACGTTTGGATACCTGGACCCCGAGTATCTTCAGACCAGCCAGTATACTGATAAAAGCGATGTTTATAGCTTTGGGGTGGTTCTGGTTGAACTCCTAACGGGACAAAAGCCAGTGTCCTTATCACGAGCTACCGAAGGAAGGAACTTGGCTGCTTACTTCATCATGTGCATGGAGGAAAATCGTCTTTTTGATATAATAGATGCTGCTGTTATGGAGCAAGGCAGTGTAGAAGAAATTACTGCTGTTGCAAGACTTGCAAAGCGGTGCTTAGATATGAGAGGAAGAAAAAGGCCAAGTATGAGAGAAGTGGCCATGGAATTGGAAGGCATACGAAAGTCTGTGCTGTCAGCTACCTTGCAAGAAGAAATTACAGGTGATCACGTAAAGGCCGAGATGTTTGCAGAAATTGATGAAATGTTTGCACCGAGAGAAGAAGAGATGGAGTCTGACATGACTTCCATTTCAGACGTTCACCCCTTTCTTTCTAGAAATACAAGGTGATGTGTAATTTGCTATGTTGATGTTGTTTCTATGTGGGTACTTTTTATCGGGCTTGTTATATTATATGTGTGAATATACACACTATAGTCTATTTGATATCAGTTCTTACTATATATACGCGGAGTTATTCTAACTCTAATCTTCTCAACATCAAGTCAAGTTTGTTCTCTTTCAAGTCAAAACGAAAGATGGTTGAGATTGAAGCATGGTTACATGTGGAACACAGCAAGTCCATTGAGAATTTTGTGGCTGCTGTTAACAAAAATAGAGCGAAATATTAGTAGAATGGCTATAATAAATGTGATCCATTTTCTCTACAAACTCTTATAATTTGGGTATGACCAAACCATCTTCATATGACGTATAAAAACTAGATGGGTGTTGGTCATCCTAGTGCATGCTACTCACTCTTCCTCTTCTACTCCAAACTTTTCCATGTGTAAACTATCCAAAATGTTCTATGAAGGATCTATTCTAAAATAAATGGAACTGAGCCCAATTTGTTTTTAGATCTTGTCATTTTCGCTATCCTTGGGACGGTACAAGAACTTGTCAATCAAATTTTGGCTGGGCTGTTGCTTGGGGAACTATCCAGGCTAAGAAATCAAAAGTTCAATGATTCAAACACATTTGGTTTCTTAGTTCCATTTAAGGAGTTAGCTCAAATGTTGTACATTTAAGGAGTGCCGAGATTACTTAAACATCCCATTCAAAATAATTCAATCTAACGCTCATGCATTGCATTTGGACCTTGACATGACCCGGTGGATGGCCTAGGAGATCTAGACCCCACCCAACGACTATCAAGCTCGAATCCAAATAAGGTACGAAGATAATGAGTTTGGTCGGGGGCGAGTTCAATAAAATCTTCAATTAAAAATTTGAGTTGGGTTAGATAAATTGAATTTAAGTATAGGCGGTATGGATCGAGATTCAAAATAGAGTAGAATTGGTGAATCAGAAATCAAAATTTGAATTAGAATAGAGTAGTTGAATTGGATTTGAAATCGAATCAAATCAGGGAGTATAAAACAAGAAATCTAAATTAGAATGAGATTGATGGATACAAAATAAATATTAAAGGTTAGGTGGATGGATCAAATTCAAACTATATTAGGTGGGTGAATGGGAGTTTGAGACAGAAAACTTACCGATACTGCATGGCCACCAAATAGTAATATTTTTTTATGAAATTATACTTGTAATATTAATATAATTAAATAGAAAATGTAAAATTAAACATTCAAATGATATGAAAATATAATAATTTTAAACTAATTAATAGGTTCATTTGCGGATAAACATCAAATGTATAAATTATAAACCTACCAAATTTAAAAAGTTGTTTGAGTTGGTGAACTCATGTGTTGACAGCTTAGAAATTGAGGCATAACTTGAAAGTAGAAGATCTTGTAGCAGGTGTTTGATACTAGAGACCGACTACATTCAGTTGCACGTCAAGTAGCTGATATAAACTCACCACATTTGGCCAATTTCTCGTTTATCTAGTAAAATGATCATGTATTACATTTACTTAGGATTATGTATTACCTTTACTTGAGATATACCTAAATCAGCCTATAATAAAAGGAAACAACTATTGGTATTGTAGAATTTTTTTAACTTAATCAATTTTAAGAGTTTTTAGAGCAAAAAAAATTCAAAACACCATCTTAATACATTAAATTCATATTGTATCCCTACTTAAAAAAATGCAAGCTACAAATTATTCTGCACCCAATCCACAAAAAATATCCTATCAGACTAAGTAAACAAAAACTCTAACAATATCCCAATTTGAGCAAGTCTCACTTCACTTGTTCTCTCATATTTCTTAGTAAATAAAACATAATATTTATAAGAATTATAAGAAAAAGTAATATTTTCAACATCAACAAATTTGATATAAACTAAAAGTTTATGGTTCAATAAATCAATATCATACTCAACAACTTTTTTTATTTTGCTCAATATACTCAACTTCAATTACTAAAAAGTTATTGACCAAAAAAAATACTAAAAAGTTTTATATTTTGAACTATTAATAAAATTTAACTTAATATAGAACTTGAAATACTAAGATTAATAATTATTTCACTTGTATTAAATGTCAATTTTAAAATAATTAGATTTATTTTTGTATATTATTGAAATAACTTTCCAAAAGAACCAACAATATCATATATATTTTAAGAAAAGCTATTAGTTTATTGAACAAAAATATATGTTGTAAAATCCGCATTATATGTATATAAAAAAATAGTAATTATTCTTAAAATCACATGAAATAATATCAATATTGAAATTTAACAATATATTCACTTATTCAAAGCCACTCTTATGGCATAAATTATTATATGAAAATTTGGTAATAGAGAAGATATTAGTAACATTAAAAAATAACTTAACTTTATAGCTAGAATTTATGAGTTCAAGTGGAAAAAAAATTTTGTACTCTAATTTTAAACTCAATAATTTTTTGAGCTATTATGGGTCAATAATATTTTGTATCCATATATATTTTTAAATAATTAATTATAAGTAATATAACATTTTTCATATTATAATCTAATAATAATTCTCTATTTTTATCTAATTTGGATTAATATTCTCATCACTACTCATATTTATCTCAAATTTAGGTATTACGATTTAAATGAGATACTAAAAATAAAATTTTTAAATATTTGGCAAGAAGGTATCTCTTAATTCAAATTAATGAGCTTAGCACAATATTTATTATAATTTGATCTAACATTTAAATCAACAACTTGAACGGTACTCCATAAATTCTATTATATAATCTTCTATTGATTTTATCATCCATCCATGAACAACATAAATTCATTTAGGGGATATAAATCTTCTAACATCAATTTTATTCTTCAATACACTTAGAATTGTTACCCGTCCTTGTCTAAATTAGGTTAGTCGACGCCTACTTTTATGATATATTTCTATTCATTGTATATTTTATTAATAGAAATACACTAATGATATCTAGACATATAGTCTACCTACACCCGAGATAAGGGTACAGCTCAATATAAGGATGAACTTCATATTATATCGAAAATTATGAAATCGATAAAAAAAAATCTAATATTTTAATAATAAATGTGTCATTCGATTATGTTTGATGTATAGACGGGAGAAGAAGAGGGTAAAGTATGTGGATGAGATTGAAGCTTGGAGCTAGAGAGAACAGTTGATGTTGTATGGAAGATTAGAGTTTTTTTTCGAACAAGAAAGCCTATGGAAGATAAAAAGCGTAAAAAAGAGAAGAGGTCTCAAGAGATGACACATAGAGATGAGCCTTTTTCAGGCCAGAAAATAATAATAAACGAATTAAAACTTACTTTGGAGGAGACTGAACATCCGATTCTTATTGTGATCAGATAAGGTGACCATCACCACAGCGCTCCAATAGAGATGGCAAGTGGCCACAAGGTGTCCGGGACAATGTTCTGAGTATTGAAGAATACTTTATTGAAACATCGAATTCGGATTGGATATGATTCGGTGGGATCTTGTAAATGTCACCTAAATTTGTACCCACAAAATACTCTCTTATCCAACTAATACTCCACAGCTTAGATGACGCTACAAGCAGCTGCTGCATCATTGCTTGGAACGTTCCAATTAATATTATGAGAAGAAGCCCCACATCCCTAGTAACACTTCAGTGGGAAAACCTACTCCACAATGTGTCAACTTCATCCCACCACCGTTACTTGGGGAAAAGATAGTTGTTTAACATATTCATGTAGACCTACCTTATTGAATGCTCTTAAAAAGACCTAACAACTAAATGCACATACTTTTTTTTATATGATTTATAATGTGTAGTTACCCGCTTTTGTTTTTACGAATATGGACGAAATTGATGTTTTTCATTCACTCAGATTTATGCTCAAATGGGAGTAATTCTAACTTAAGTATCGATTAGGAATCTCATTAAGTAAAGATGATATATACCATAATTGTGCAAAAAAAAACGATATATCATCTATTCCTACAAATAACTTAGTCACACCCTCTAAAATTTTCTTCAACTCCTTTTTAGTTACCTGTGCATCCATTTTCTCAATTTTTTTTATCAAAACTTTCAAAACTCCTACGTTCACTTCCCTTCTCTATCTCCACGGCTCTCCGAACTTCCCTTCTCTATCTCCACGGCTCTCCGAACGAGATTCGCTCCCCTTGATTGACTTGTTCTCTACTCCTTTTAAGGCATTTCAAATTATTCGATCCTCGACTAGGGTTTCATCACCTCTTACTTCTTCTCAATGATTCTTGTGAGCACTTGTTACTCGGAGCGTATTAACAACGAAGCTCCAATCTATCTAGCCACAGTTGTGCTTGAATACTTAGTTGATGAAGCAAGACGGTGGCTAGGGTTAGAGATTTTTAGGAAGTGTGACGACTATAGGTCGGATACTATGTAAAAATCTAAAATAAAAGAGAAAAAAGTTATGAAAGATAAACATGGTACGTCATAAGAGTAAACAGCCGAAAAACAAATTTATTGATAAGTTATTTAATGAATGATATAATAACGTGACACCATTGCCCATGCTATGTTGAGGTATGTTTGCATTGATTGCTAAGCTCAAAGAGCCAGAATAGCCGCACGTTGAAGGAAATGAACTAAGGAGAATTTAAATTGTGACCTTGGACTTAGCTTTGAATCACAAGGCACCCCTTCAGTGGTGACAATTCAAAGAGTTAATTGCACTAAAATAGTTTAATTAGTTCTTAATTATAATTATTGTTAACTAGCCAAAGGAAAACCATCTATTATGCATGAACTTGTAACTCTTAAGAAATGGAAAATTCTTTTATTCAAAACTAGATATGTGCAATACATCCTAATGATAATTATGAACAAAACATAATAAAAATTGTTATAGCATATTCAAGTTCAGGTATACTAAAAGTGTGTACCTTATTCAGCCCAGTTAAACCATCCCTGACCTTTGGAATTATCAGAATATGAGTTGGAACCTGAGGAGCTATGTCTCTAAAAGCAAGCACCTGTTGACGGAATAAACATAAACATAGTAAGGGGAAAAGTCAACATGAATATTCTCCCAAAATATAGCAATTTCCAGCTTACTTTCAATAAAGAATTTGTATGAGATTTAAAGTTACATATCATTAATTAAAGATGGCCAAAATCCTGATTATATGAAATATATGGGTTTATTCAGCCAAAAGAAACGAGATTATTTAGTAAATATCACCTTGAGAAATGAAATAATGATTCAAAAAGAAAAATCCAGGAAAGGGGAATGAATAGGAGAAAGTTGACAATTGATTCACATTCCTAGCACTTTCAATAATGTATTGAGAGAATTGAAAATATTGGCCGGAATTTCCTTTTTGATGATTTTGTCGAATCTGTATCATAAGGTCAATTAAGCTAATATTTTTGCAGTGTAAAAGGAACAAAAACAAGATACAATGGAAGTTATGAACGTACATATAATTAAATTCAATGCAAGATATTTAGAAGAAAATACGAACAAAATAATACAAAGAGATAGTGACTGATACAATGAGAAAATAACACTAGATGGATCCCGTTTAGTTTGATTTCAAGCATCCTATCAATCTAACAGTGTATAAAAGGCCCTTATCCTGGCAAGAAGTCCCAGCCTTGAAATTATGGCAATTGTAATCGATGGCACAAACTAAAATCGGGAAAAAACATGGGAACACCGAGGCAAAATCTACTATCAGGATAGCACACAGATACAAAATCCACTATCCGGATAGTATAATCGGGGAGGATACAGAATGAGGACTGCAAAAATTCTGAAATAACCCGTATTCACTACACAGAAACTTTCTTATCAGAATTCGGATGACAATTCAACAGCACCAGAAAAATACCATCAGATCAATCTACAATAAATAAGTTAGATACCTACCATTCATCAGGGATTGACAATCCGCAGCCTAAGTACACTAACCATGGAACCAGAAAACAAATGGACCGATGGATCAAGGCTGGGAGCTGAAGATAAGCGTACACTAGAGAAGTAAAAGCAAAAGAAACAACAACATGACAACCATTGTGGGCTGCAAGCTACATAAATGTACATGAAGAGAAGGAGAGAATGAGAGCTGGAGGTAGAGAGGAGGAGAAGGAGCTCACGCGGTGGGTGCGTCCGAGGGATGAGTCGCGAGAGCCGCTTCCTTCTCGGAAGCCATTAGAGGAGTGAGAGAGAGGTGAGAGCTGAGAACGGCCACTCTTCTAGCAGCACGCCGTGGCCAGCTCATCCTATCTCCTCACTCCTCCCTCCCGTTTAAATTATTATTATAATAATATTTTTAACAGATTTAATTATTAAATATTCATAAAATTATTTTTTTATCTTTTTAATTTTTGCTTCATGAAACGGAAGGCCCATGAACCGTTGAATTGGGCCGACCACCGGTAATTGTTCTCATGGACTTTGCGGAGAAACAAGAAGGATAAAATGTTGTTATAATAATTATTATAAATAACAATAACCAATTAAGAAGAACCATTTAAAAAAAGTGTTGGTTAGAAATAATACCATAGAAAAAGTCATTTGAGTTGTCCAAACAAGTGAGAGTAAACCTTCAATTAGATATGGTTTTGAAAATTATATATCTAATTATGTTTTATATGCATATATTTCACCTGTATACAATTCGTTTATTGTATCACTACATTCGGTACATATACCAAATAATTGGTAATAAGTTAAATGGGATCTGAAGTGGATTAAAGCAATGCATACATGAGAAGATGAAAGCACTATAAAAGAATAAAACGTGGGAACTTGCTCAACTTTCAAATGGAAAAAAGGCTGTACGATGTAAATGGATATTCAATATGAAAAATAATGCCGAATGAGAAATTGTGAGATAAAAAGTAAGGTTGGTGGCAAAAGTTTATAGTCAAACATATGAAATAGATTATGATGAAACTTTTTCACCAATAGCTAAAATTAGCACTATCCGAATGCTTATCTTATGTGCTGCTAATTTCAGATGGACATTACATCAAATGAATGTAAATAATGCATTTTTGCATGGAGACCTATCAGATAAAGTATATATGGAGATTTCACCTAGATTTGGTACAATGAAGAATATGAAGAAGGTTTGTATATTGAAGAAATCTCTTTATAGACTCAAACAGTAACCAAGGGTAGTGTTTGATCAATTTCGACGTGAAGTGGTCAAAATGGGTTACAGGCAGCGTAACGGAGACCATGTAGTTTTCTATTGACACTATAATGGTCAAGTTCCTATTATTCTCGTAGTATATGTGGATGATATCATCATCACTGGGAATGATGATGTTGAAATATTGTAGTTGAAAAAACAACTAAGTTAAGAATTTGAGATAAAATACTTGGGTCCTATAAAGTATTTTCTAAGTATTGAGATTGCAAGATCTAGGAAACGTATAGTACTTTCTCATAGAAAGTATACATTAGATTTACTCACTAAGACAAATATTAAGCTGTCGAACTGTTTCGACAGCAATAGAACCGAATTATAAGTTATGTGCTCAGTCAGGTGACCCAATGGATAAAATATCAGAGAATTGTGGGACGATTGATATATATATTTCATACAAGATCTGATATCACATATACAGTCAGTATTATGAGCAGATATATGCACGATCCCAATTGTACCTCCCAAGAAGTACACTGTTCGAGGCATTGCTATCGGTAAGTAACTCTTTTAAATTTAATGACAAGAATATCACCCGAGTCACCTAATTATATTACTAACTTCATTCTTACACCTGCAATTCCTTTTCTTCCTTGAAAATCAGGTCTTTCCTCGAGTTTTGGGATGGTTCTCCTGATTTTCCTAGCTTGGTGGGCCTATAAACTTTACCGTAAAAGGAGACGGGCCAAGCTCAAAGAAAAGTACTTTAAACAGAAACGGTGGCCTTATTCTCCAAGAGCAATTGATTTCACATCCCTCGTCTCTTGATAGTTTGAAGAACGAGTTTCTACCCACTATAAGGATTAAAATAACAATAATAATAGAAAAACAGCCGCCGCGATTGACTCTACTGTTTCAGACAAAGCATCGCATGTTTCACAAATATGTCTTCGTTTGCGAACAAGGATTCGTACAACATTGTAATTGAAAATACTTGAGGTGAAAAAACTAAAGAAAACAGTGAAAATATTCCATAGAAATTCAAAATACAATGGATACCGAGAGGGGTAAGAGATATCAAGAGACAACCCTTACCCTACGTTGAAGTGACTCTCCTAAAGTCAATAGTGGAGTGGGGGTCTTCCTTCTGATGAGCACAGGCATAGAAATTTGACTAATTCCATAAAGGTGAAAGATAATACATGTACGTATAAGGAACGTTCAATTTCAGAAAAGAATTAAGTAGAATTATTATAATAATTTAATTATGATTTAAACCATTAGATTTCTCACAATCCATTAGTTTACAGTTGGATGTGGGCAGAATATCCTCCGTCCAGAGAGTGATTTTAATTTGTTGTATTTGATAAAAATATAAAAAAATAATAAATTCTAAAATAAAATAAATTAATGCATAACAAAATTTGATCTATCTCATTTACTAAGAATGTAAGTCTTCTTCCAAAGAGCTTGATCCATTACTTCTCCTCAAATCTCTCGAGTGCATTATTATTATCTTTGTTATGAAATCTCTCAATTGTATTATTAGTATCCATTGTGTTATTTATTTATTAACTTATTTTAATAATTTAATTTATTTTTTATATTATTCTTTTATTTATTTTATTATTGATTTTAATTTATTTTTATTCTTATATATATTAAATAAATTTATATAATAATAATATTTTATATAATAAAAATATTGTACATAAAAAATTACTATACAAAACTTATTTAATATAATTTAATTATATATAATATAATAAATTATTTAATTTAATTAAAATAGTAAATTTGTATTTCTAAATTTTTAATTAATAATAATTAATCTCACTTTATATTCATTCAAACCATAAATTATTAAAAAAATTTAACAGTTTCAAATCTAACACTTAATTTATGATAGGAACACTTTCCAACCACTCAACTCTAAATCACTCCAAATCATTCAAACATATTTTAAATGATTATTCAAACCACTAAATACAAATATAGGCTAAATACTTATTATCTCTAAATGCTTTTTAAAGATCAAAATAGTTTTAAATAAATCAATTGTGCAAAAAAACATGAAAGAAATCATCCAATATTTTAATACTTATTCACTTTTTTTTAGTTAAAGAGTAGCAAGTGAACAAATACAATTAGTTGTAAACTATTTTTTGACTTCATATTAAATTTTTTTTTGCACAATTACTTCAGATTAACTTACAATTTCAATATCAATAGCTATCTTGAGATGGGATAATAAATATAATATTGAATACAAGAATAATAAATTAAAAGATAAAAATTACAATAAAGAAAATAAAGCATTAATAGTTAAAATATTATTAATATGTCGTATTTAATTTTTTAAATATATATTTTACATCATATTATTGAATCAATAAAATAAATTGTGATTATATATTTTTTATATCATTTATTTAAGAAGTAAAGTAAACTTGACTTATATACAAATATAGAATTAATAATTATACATGCTACTATTAATTTACAAAATTTTATTTTATTTCATATAAAATGAGTGCAATACGTAAAATTATAAAGTTTTAATGATAGTAAATAAATTAATATTTGTGTATATAAAATAGGTTATACATAAAATTATAATTTTTTATTTATAAAAATTATTTAATTTAATATAAGATATATAATAATATTAAATATAATTATATTAAATTATTTAATTTTTATAAATTAATTTTAATACACATAAAATAATTATTTTATATAAAATTAAAAAATTTTAATTATACTAAATTATTATCTAGTATACATAAAATAATTATTTAATTATAAATCATTATACTAAATTATTTTATTTATATAAAATATTTTTATTCAAATGATTATTTATACATAATTTGATATAACGTAATATAAAATGAATATTTATTAAAATATATATAATAAAATTTATAAAATTATACCTATAAAAATCAATAAACCATTAAAATTATATATATCGATATAATTTTAAAATAATTATATTTAATCGATCGCTTGGTATCAATTCATTCAAAATACGTGTGATAATAATTCGAATTGGATTATAATTTTTTTATTTCGATTTAGTTCAAATCTAATGAATATAAAGTGAATCGAGTTACGGGTATACAAATTTAGTTTCGAATAATACCCGAATGATCAAATAAAACATATTTATTTTTTATGTGATCAAATCCAATTAAAAACAAATACGAAAGATCGATTGGAACCCAATTCGTGTTCGAGGTAGCAGAACCCCAACATTCTAAGTCGGATCTTATCGTCCAGTCCGGTGGCAAGTTCCCCTCAAAGGGGCCGCATCAATTGCCACCCCTACCCTAAACCACCTAATTAGGAAAGATGAGCTAAACGTAGTTGACCAAAAAGAAAAAGGATTGGGTGGATAGAATTAATAAATAACTAAAGTACAATATAGAGATTTGTGAGAAACCAAATGGAATTAGTGGAGGCCAAGCGGTGGAACTAGGATGGGGCATAGATCTGATGCTGAAGCCTTAGGGGATAACAACAGGGATCAGAATTACATTTAAGAGGCAGGCTCAACGGGACATGCTATGGGACATCAAGAGGAACACTATGGTTCCTTGGTTAGTGACAGGTGATTTTAATGCCATTCCCAAATAATCTGAAAAAGCTGGGGAGGGAAAAAGGATCCCCGTTGTATCCGCAACTTCCAGAACATGTTGTTTGATATATGTTTACAAGATAGTGCGTTTTAAGGGCAGTTATAGGCATATAAGAATAAGGGCACACACGATGTAAGATAGATTATATCGATTCCTTTGTTCCCTCGCATGGAGAACAATTTTTACACGGGGAGTGGATAGGATTAGATGATGTACCGGTGAGCCTGGAATGCAAGCGGACCCACAGAACATGGTTTAGACACTTACATTTTGAGGATAAGTGACCTCTCTACTATGAGGAGGTCAAGCATGGTTGGGGCCTCAGTTGATCTACGGGTTGAGAGTCAAACAGAAACGTACAGCCCCAGTATTATCAATTTGGCAGAAGAAAAAAAGAAGTTCAAAGCACAATAAACAAAGCAGATACAAAAGCTGAAAACTGAGGTGAATGGGCTGGTCATGAGTCATGACAGAAAGTAATGTGGGGGGATATAAAATTTTCAACCCTAGGATAGTGGCTTGAACGGATTCAATCTTGTTTTGATCTGGCAGAGAGATGCTCTTCACCTCCAAATTACTCATTTTCATCGTAGGAATGGGAGTGTCTGGTTGGCAGACGATCTCGTACCATTCATTCAGGAAACAATCTTTATGTCCAATTCCAAATGGATATGGGATTGGCACCCTGCTGCATGAGGTCTGGCAGACTGGGTTTGGGGGTGTGGCTTGCTGCGCGTCAAGGTCGCTCAAACACCCAAGTAGCAAAATCAACAGAAGAGAGGACTCTGCAGTCAGCGCAATCCTCATACTTCCTCCGTGGGAGACGTTTGCATGCTGGGAAAAAAACTACAATTTTCCAAGCAAGAGGTCATTTGATTTGTACACATGAGACCATAGTAAGATAGACGAAGAAGGCATTTATTCATTTTGTCTAATTCATTAGCCGTCAGGATCGACTCTTTTTCTTTTTCTTTTGGAGAGTTAGTGCTGCCGGGTCCGTATCCGAATTCGGGTGCTTTTGATTGGATAAAAGTGACGTGTGTAATGGGGAGTTCAACCAGAGAGAAACGGTACGGATGAAGTCGTGATCCCGGTCCCTGTCGCCCCAACTCCTAGTTCGAAAGTCTTCCTCGTGAGATTGAAAATCAGATCAGCTTGGGGACCATAACAAGGGTATTGAAGTGGGCATGGGGCTATACTGACCCGGTGGATAATGCACAAGTAGAGACCAACTTATTTACCTTTGCATTTGAAAATAAAGAGGCCAACAGAATCCTGAGGAATAGCCCCTGGATGGTCGAGTGATACAACCTCTTCCTCATGGAATGAGATGGCATTAGGAGTATCGGGAACATGAACATGACAGATATGACATGGTTTAGATGATGTGCCGGTGAGCCTTGAATGCAAGCCAACCAACAAAACATGGATTAGACACTTGACATTTTGAGGATAAGTGGCTTCTTTACTATGCTATGAGGAGGTCAAGTGTGGGCAGTTCATGCCAGATCTATACGGGTTGAGAGTCAAACAAAAACGGACGGCCCCGGTATTATCAATTTGGCAGAAAAAAGAAGTTCAAAACAAAACAAAGGAGATACAAAAGCTGAAAACTGAGGTGAATGGACCCGTGAGGGAGATACAAGCTGAGAGACAGGTTCTATAAAGTAATGTTGAGCAAGGAAGGTAAAATTTTCAACCCTAGGGACCCACCACTTTAATGAGGAAAGGGTGGGTGTTTACAAGGGCACGCTCACCCACACCCACGTAACAATAGTTGCCATCAAGAAAGTTGGGTATGGCCCAACCATTTTCTTCTGCCTTATGGAAGCTGGGCAGTTGTCTACTATAAAATTCATGGAAACGGGAGTAATTATTAGTAGTCTATGCTAAATCTTGGAGTTTTTTTGCTAGTTTTTTCTCACATTGGTTATACTATAACCAAATAGTTCAAATGAATCAAAATAATTTGGTTTTTTTTACTTACTTCCAAATATTGTTACTATCTCATTCAATTAATACAAAGTAAACCGGTCTAATACTGAGACTTGCAGGAGAGGAGGGAAGGCCCACATAAGGAAATCAATGAAGGGGCCAAGATTCATTCGACTTTTTACATGTATAATGGGGTGAGTTCGAATGAGCATTAACACAATATTTATCATAATTTGATCTAATAAGTGCACCACCGCACACCATAAATTAAATTATACAATGTTCTATTGATTTCACGCATGAAAACCCGAATCAGAATCCCCTTAGCTTATTTCTAATCCAAATTCAATCTGCCGAAAATTAATTTACGGGGATATAAATTTATTTTATGGTATATTTAAAATAGTGATTTTCTTCTAATTCTTGTTAGATCATTATTTTTTAAGAGTGTTGTCTGTCCTACGCCACCCATAAACAAAGGCAAGGGTAATATTAACATCAACCAAGTTATATGTGTGTCCACATTCAAACTAGCTTAGGTTTATTGGTTTGATGTCATATAAAGTGTTGAACAATAAATCGATCAAAAAAGCAATAAACAATAAACCTATTTGATGAACTTAAACTGACTTCTTCTAACATATCCCATTTACTAATTCAAAGATTTATCATGTCTAAACTATTTATAAAGATGAAAATTGACTTGGCACAATGTGCTGACCTAATAAGTGAAAAATGAGTTTTATATGTGAGCGGTGCATAATTGGGTTTGATTGACATTATAATTAATGAAGAAGGCGGTATTGATTTTGCAAATAATTATGACGGCCAATACGTGTAACAAATAATGGATAAATGAGAGCATGCAAGGTACCTCGGTATGAAATTTTATTTGTTATTATTTCTATGATGTACGTGTACTTCACTTTGTATAAATTGGTTCCTTACTTCCATTTAATAAGATGTTAGCTCAAATGTTTTACTCCCATAGTTACAGGGCTAAGATTACCGAACAATCCCATTCGATTAATACAAAGTAAGTAGATCTAACACTCATGGGTAGAGGACTGGCAGGAGAGACAGGGAAGACCCACAAAAGACAAGAAATGAACAACGGAGGGGCCAACATTCATTCCACTTTTACCAGCATAATGAGCTGAAATTGAATGAGCTTAGCGTTAGTGAACTGGTCCATGAAGGAAAGGTGGTGGAGTGATGAATTTATTAATACTTTACTATAATATTTCTAATAAATTGATCTTATAGTTAATTTGATTTCAACACCATAAATTAAATCATATAATATTTATTATACATGAACATCCAAATCACAATCTCATTCAAATATGTCTGATTCAAATTTAACATGTTAAAAATCCATTTACGGGATATATATTTTATAAAATTAAATAGTGATTTTCTAATCTTGACCATAGTCTCATAGACTAAAGGAAATTTTCCATTAACATTACTCGATGCCCATGGTAAGCTTTAAATTTAGGCATAGTTGGTTGCAAATAACTTCCACCTTTAGTAGCCATGTTGATTTCTTGAATCTTTGAATGATTATGATCTTCCTTCTCATAGTAGTATTGTCGGCTTTGATACCATTTGTTGCCTCAAATTGAGAATGCACCACGAAAGATTCGAACTTAGTTTAAATTAGTCAAATGTGACTTTTAGCTACAAGAAAAAATGGACAAAAGTCACTATTACATTTTCCTCCATTTTTGAAGAAAAGCTAAGTATTCTTCTATCTTCTACATTGTTGATGATGATTTTCAAATCGATTGCGATTTTAGGGATTTCCTCCTCCAATCCTGTTTGATACATTTATGGTCTATTTTCTGTGAAATCTTACAGGTAGTAGAATGGAATGAAAGCAAATGATGATGATGATGATGATGATGATAATAATAATAATAATAATAATAATAATAATAATAATAATAATAATAATAATAATAATAATAATAATAATAATAATAATAATAATAATAATAATAATAATAATAATAATAATAATAATAATAATAATAATAATAATAATAATAAACGATTAAATTACAATTTCGGAAAAAAAGTGTGCTTACATTTTATAATTTGGATATTTTTATGATAATTTTAAAATCACTTAAATTTTAATGATGTGAAGATAATGTGAAAATTTATTTATTTTAGTTAATCAATTATTAAATTTTAATGAGGTGATTATCACTTTTCATATCATTATAATTATTGATAAGTAATATAGAATTTAGTTGGATTTATGTGTAACAAAACTAATATATATTTCATTAAAATTAGTTATTTTTAAAGTATAATATAAGTTGTGGGAATAGTATTAATAAATGAGGAGATTAGGGATTGAGATGTGGTTTTTGAAGATTGTTTTTATAATATTTTTGGTAAAATAAATTGGAGTACTTGAGAAATTACTTATTTAGTATTATATAATGGAGGTTCTAAAATATAATGTTAATTATATTGTTATTTTTAATTTAAATAATCCTAATACACTTTATATATTATATGTTATTCTTTTTTTTCTAATTTTTTCTTATATTATTTTAAAATATATTATTAATTTTATATGTAGAATTATATAATAAAATATATATGTATGTATTATTTTTATTGTTGTAATTATATCATATTTATATAACTTTTATTATATAATTAATATTAATTTATTTTTTATTATTGTAATTGTTTTCTCAGTGTGTATGATTTAATTATATAATAAAATGTGATATATATATATATGTAAGATTATAATTTATTATACATATTTTTATATTAATATAAATTAATTTATTTATACTTAAAAATAAATATTATATTACTTAATAAATTATTAAATTTAATGAAAATAACAAATTTTTATTTTCAATTTTTCATTAATTGTGGTTCGCCTCTATCCAAGAAATATATTACTCAAAACACTTAAATTAGCCTTATTCATTTCTCAATTCAAATAAAACTTTAATAAAACTCATAAATTATTATCATCCTTCTCCAAATTTTCTTTCTACCCTCTTCACAATATCTAGCTATTCAACTCAAAATCCCAAATCGAATGATTTAATTTAATTTACTGCTAATTGGATTGTGGTTAGAGAATTTCTTCTTCCTAACAAATAATAATATGCACCCAGTACTCTGGAGTAATAGAAAGTGGAGATGTTTGGAGAGTAGAGAAACTAATAAGTTTAGAAATATTGATGTGAGATTAAGTAAATGAAAAGTTAAAAACACGTTTTCAATTGATTTAATTTTTATTAAGTAATTATATATTAATTATAATTAACTTTAATTATATTACTAAGAAAAAAAATTAATGTCAAATAAATAATATAATTATATTATATATGATTAATTATATATTTATATAATATAATTAGATATAATATTATAGTTGAGTTATTGTTATGATTAAAAATAAGTTAACGTTAATTGTATAATAATATTTATATATAAATATTCTATAATAGTAATAACCTATATAATAAATTATATGATATATATTTTTATAATAGTAATATGAAAAATACTATTTGTATTTGATAAATTATATTTTATATGCATGATATATTTTTTTTATTTATAATATTTTATTATAAAATAATTTTAATACATAAATTTATTTAAAATATATAATAGTAATAATATTAAAATAAAAGAATAAATATATAAAAGTGCAGAAATGTCATTTTAATTAAAATATATTAAATTTCATTACCTAATTGAGCCCAATCTCCTATGCCCATCCTCTCCTACCTCCTCGCTCATATCTCCATTAGTATATCAATTTCTCGAAAATTTTGGAATATTCTGTATTTTTTTTCTATAGCCATCTTTCAATATGGTCTCTTTTTTTTGCTCAACAATATGGTCTCAATATAGCATTACTCTTTTTTTTTTGCACAATTCAATATAGCATTACTCACTCATGCTATAATTATGGTATAAAATAGTTTGAGAATTATAATTATAACACCAAATATATATATATATATTAATTATATTTAATGATATGTTCATCCATTATTAGTTATTCATTTAGTAATGGTTGACCTTAACTTTTTGGAGAAAACTTAAATAAATTAGTTTCTACCATAATCCCCACTTTTTCCTCCATAAGAAAAGAATGTTCTTTAGATGATTTTATAATTAAAATAAATGTAAGTCTCTATCCTCATATTTTTTTAGTAAAATCAATAAAAATATCGAAAATTTTGTAAGACCATATCGAAAAATTCTATTTTTTTTGTAAATGTAACTTTTTATTTTTATTTATCATATTTACTGCCTTAAAACTTTTTACACATACATTTTTTATTAAAATTTATTAATACTACATTATTGTGAATTTGATTAATTATTTACAATATACTAATTAAGCTTATAACTCAAATGCATATTACTCTAAAATGCATTATTTTTTTATTTGATTTTAATTTGAAAACATATCTTATTTTGCACTTTAATTATAATATTTCTTATATAGCCTTGGAAAAATCACAAATCTAAAAATATTATGTGAAAATGATAATCAACAAATTTAACTATTTTAAATATTATATCAAATTATACTATAATATATATAATTAAATAAAATTTCATAAACTAGTTTGAGTACTAAAATTAATAATATATTCAAATTAGTTACAAATAGATTTTCTTTTTTTGCTCAACATCATTTATGGTATGTATGAAAGATTACTAATAAATTAAAAGGGAAATTGTACATTATGGGATACTTACAGAATATCATTTCAGATTGAAAGTTATATAAATCTCTAAGTATCATTTATAGTATGTATGAAAGATTACTAAAAAATTAAAAGGGAAATAGTACAATGGGATACTTAAGTGCTAAGCACAATAGCATTTTCATTCTTCTTCTTGATTCGTTCTTGAATGCCTTAAATCTTTATTTTCTTCTATTCCTTGAGAGAAGAAAATTTGAGTTTATAAAAAAGTAAAGGTAAATAATTTGTTAAATAAAACACACTATTGAGAAATAAGTATTACCCTTCAATGGTATTAGAGCAAAAAAGATCATAGGAAATGTATATAGATTTGTGCTTTGTTATTTCATTTCCTTTTGTATTGCTTTGTTTTTGAAAGTCTTGTACAATACCTACAAAACAATGACATAAAAATGTAAAAAATTTACACATTCCCGACTACCTAAATTATGATCAATACACATATTAGGCAATTTTAATTTTAATGGAAAACTACATCCTTTCAAAAAAGTTATGTGAACTTAACCTAAAATTCCTAATTACACCGATGAAACTGACTAGAAAGTTTTAGAATAGTTGAAACCCAAGATTTTAACTTAATTTTATTTTTGTTTCAAGCTATAGATAGATCTTTAAAAACATATTTTGAAATACTTGGAATGAATACAAGAGAAGAAAATAAAAGAATACTATACTAGAATATTATCAATAGTAAATCAAATGGATGTGTATGAAGGACCTTTAATAGAAAAAACAGTAGTTGAAAGAATCTTGAGAACCTTGACACTCAAGTTTAACTATTTTATTTGTTCTATAAAGTAATGAAATAATATCAATGAGCTTACCAGGGAAGAACTATTAAACAGCATATTAATTTAGGAAAAAATGTTAGAAAATCAAGAAAGTGAGGAACAAGCATTGAATATTAGAGAATCCAAATCACTTCAATTTAGCATAGACGAGTATATAGAGATTATGGTATAAATATAAACAAACCACCAAGAGTAATGAGACCTAGGTACACAAGGGGATACAAAGAATATAGGGAAGAAGCATTGAATATTTAATGACAAAAAAGGAAAGAAATTTCATTTCTATGTGAAGTATCTAGAGGTGGAGATAGGTGTTCTTTTAGAGTGCCAAATAGATGAATGTGAAGATATATAGCAAACAAGAACTTCTTGGAAATTTTCAAATGTCATAAAATAGGTCATTTTCAATATGTGAAAAGAAAGAAACATATATGTTGCTAATGGAAATAGAAATATCAAATTTAGGGGAAATGAAATATTTTATCGGAGTTGAAATCTTGAGAAATAAAAATAAAATATGTTTAAGCAATTAAAGTATACAAAAGAAACTTTAATAAAATTTAGAATGATTTATTGATACACCTATTGCCTTAGGTAATAAGCTGTCTAAAGTTAGCATAACAAAAAAAAAAATACAACATTTTATAGGAGCCTTGAAGTCTAATATTCTTAATAGCTAAATGACCTGATATAAATTTTGCAATAGATTTAATTAGTAGATACATGTAAACACCTAGAGAATAGCATGTGTAAGCAAGAAACAGAATTTTGTGCTATAATAATGGACAATGAATTATGCCTAATGTTTTAAGAATACTAACCATTTGTGTTTAGTGGTTATTCAAATAGTGAATATACAGGGAATATAATTGATCCAAAAAGTATCTGATGCTATGTTATATCTTTACTTTGTGTGATTGTAGTGTTGATTGGTCTTTTGGTAATTAGCCAATTGTTATATTATCTATCACTGAGGCAGAATACGTGGCTCCAAATTCAGGACAAGTTCGGTAGCATGTCAGATATGATCAGAATAATACTAAACATACTGAGTTAATGACCCTACAATTATCTCTTGCCACAATATTTCGACAATCAAATTATCGAATAATTCAATCATATAGCAAGTAAATTGAGGTTCGGTGGCAAATGGAGATATTGAACTAATCATTGCAATAATAAGGATAAGCATGTAAATATACTTACTAAACCACTTAATAGAGAACTTTTTAGAGATTTAAAAATGAATCTGGGTGTAAAAATTTTAACAATATATCTGTATTAGTTAAAAAGTACCATTTTTTAAGAGAGCAAATGGCAAATGGAGATATTGAACTAAATCATTACAATAATAAGGACCAGCATGTAAATATATTTACTAAACCACTCAATAGAGAACTTTTTAGGGATTTAAAAATGAAACTGGGTGTAAAAATTTTAACAATATATCAGTGTTAGTTAAAAAGTAGTTAAGATTAAAGCATATATAAATATAAATCCCTAGTTATCATTTATGGTATTTACGAAGAATTACTGAGAAATTAAAAGGAAAAAGTATGCATTGCAGTGAGATACAGTATAACAAAGTAATTGTAAATACTTTTTTTTTAATCAGAACGCTTTTAAAAAATCTAAAAAATTTCACTCAAAAAATTCAAACACTTGCTAAAAACAACTGAATACATGCTACTCTTCTAAATCTATACACACTAATGTGCATCCATACTTGAACAATAGTTTTTTTAATGATTTGTGATATTGTGTTACAACAAATATCTTATCCAATAATATATTATGTATTTATATTACTTATATATTTATTTTTATCTCTTTATCTCTATTTATATTTGTATTTATAATATTCCAAATTAATTTTGCTTGTGAATATTGTATAAGAATAATATATTTATCTTATTATATATACATAATTACAGAAATAGTTCCTATTACATGATGAATTACTTTGAAAGTAAAAAAATATATTGTACTAATTTATATTATTTATATAGTTATTTCTATATGTATTTATCTTTATTTGTATTTGTAATATTATAAAAAATATTATATATATCTTGTCATATATATAATATGTAATTATTATATTAATTTGATAAATACTATTCAATCATATTAAAATGGTAAAATACAATATATTTATAGAAAATTATTTAGAAAAACTATTTTAATAAAATAAAATAATATCATATGAGTTATACTTTAGATAATTTTGTTATTATTTTTGGTAATATGATTATTATATAAAATATCATACCTATTTTATTAAATACACAAGTTTATATAAATTTTACAACCAACCTATCTTTTATATGCTTAATTCTCCGTGCAAATACTTTTATTAAGTTATAGGTTGAAAGTATATCGTTCAAGAACACATTATTTCTTGACTACTAATATGGCAGGTACATTGAAGTTAGAGGCGAGAATATCATTACAGGAGGATGATGACGACGAAGATTATGACATAATCCTATTTAATATACATTACGAGAATAATACACAAATTTTAGAGATCGATGAAAATGAGGACCACAGTGTTAATGTGGAGTATGAAAACTTTATAAACGAGAATAGGAGCAAATATTTCAATAGAAATCAATTAACTGATTCGAATATGATGGAATCAATATTTACTTCCCTGATGGATGAACTCGTCCCTTGGCATTGGATGAAAGACACATGTGAGCAATTGGTAGATACAGCTCAGCTCGTCAGCAATAGGTTGAGCAATCTATATGAGCATCAATTTGTAGTTAATATCACCATAAAAACGGTAACAATCAAATTTGACAGTGAGAATGATAGCAATAATATTTTACATGATTATTTTGAAAATTTACTTATAGAAAAGATATGTGACTATGATTGTAAAAAAATATATAATCCGTATACTTTAGAGTCTTGGCCGCTCATACCCTTTGACGAAATTGAAGACGATAACTCTTGTTCAATATGTTTTGAGGACTACATCAATGATAATAATAGCGTTATCATAATAACACCCTGCTCACATAAATATCACTTCAAGTGTATATTTAAGTGGCTACGAGAGCATGTAGGGTGTCCACTTTGTCGATCTCAAATACCTTACCCCTATAGCATGATTATTATCTATCAGCCAATGATATATGACGACTACTAAGATTGTAATTTTATTTTTGTAAATAAACTTTGAGAAATATCTTATTTTGCACTATAATTATATATTTTATTTTGCACTTCAATTATAATATAATCTCTTATCTATACACTTTCCCAAAATCACAAATTAAAAAATGGACTAAAAAATGAAAAAGCAAATAATAAAACTAATGATATAAAATTATATTCTAATAAATATTATATCAAATTATACTATAATATATTTTAAAATCACATAAAATTTCATGAACTACCTCATTAATACATACTCACATCCTATCGTATGGTAATGAAAAAAAATATATAATCATCATAATAGTTTCTTTTATGGTTTTAGATATTTTGTTACAACAAATTAAATTTATCAATAGTAAAATATTTTAGTTATCTATATTGTTACAACAAAATGTAGATATCACTCTTTTATCTCTATTTGTAATATTTTAAATAATTTTTTTTATGAATATTCTATATATAATTGCAATGAATTAGACATTTCTGATTAAATCATCAATTACTTTAACCTACAAAATATTGTAAGTATTTATGTTATTTGTTTGTCTCTATCACAATTTATGTATTTATAATATTTCAAATGAATATATATACCTTCATTATATACATTTTTCTTTTTATCTCCATTTATATTTGTAATATTTTAACAAATATTTCATAAGAATATTTTATCTATATTTCTTTATATATATATACTACAAATAGTAAAATCAATAAAATGAGAAAAAAAATTTCATTTACATTATTAATTTTTTGCATCATCTATTTCAATTTATTTGTCCATTCAATCTCCACAACTCAATAATTTTTCTCTAAAAGATCAGTAAAAATTTTCATTTAACTTTTTAATATTCATAAAATTTAATAAATTATTATTTTGAGATTTTAAGTAAAAATTAAATATATAATTTATTATTATGATATTTTATTAATTTTAATATTGTGCTACTCATATTTCCAATAATAAATTAGAAAACATTGTGTAGGATTGCATAAATTGAAACATAAAACCCCAAAAACCATTAAAAAACTCTAAAAAACCCTAAAACATAATATACTCTCTAGGTTGGAGAAATGAGGTAAACAAGGTGAGTGTATATTATGTTATTTCTTATATTATTTTTATTTATTTATAATATTATTTTCATATAAATAACAAATAGGTCTGATAGTTGAAAATTTTAAAATATGAGTAATCATTTAAGGAAAAATGGATTTAACATAAATAGTTGTGAAAACTATATAAAAGGTAAAATAGTAGATTATTTTGATAGTGAATATTAAATTATTTAAATAAATAAATATTAGTATATTATTTTAATAAAAATAAGAAGCTTTAATTTCCTTTATTTAGTAAAAAATTAAAAAATAATAAATTTTAAAATAAAATAATTAATCTCAAAACAAAGAAATAGAAAACAAAATACTATATCAAATAGCTTTATAGATGTGATGCACTAAAAATATTTGTATACTTAATATTTATAAGAAAAAAGTATTATTAAGGTATCTACAAAAAATTTTGGTAAAAAATAATGAACAATATTTTAACTAATATTATTTATTATTATTATTTTGTGTATATTTTAAATTAATTATATTATTATGAGATATATATATATAATGGTAGAATAAATGAAATAAATATATTATAAATTATATTTTATAAAAGAATTACACTAAAAAATAACTGATAACCTTAATTAGTGGTAAACTATAATAAATTGCACTTATTTGCACTAATCATCTCATAATAATAAATTTTATATTTTTTATTCATGTATTTATTTTAAATTTTTAATCTTGAGATATTTAGTATTCATATATTATTTACATTTAATAATAATATAATAATGTGATTTTAGGTAAATTGAAATGTTTCCACATTAACTAAATATAAATAATATTGAGATTTTATGATAATATATAATAGATTATTTTGAGAGTAAGTTTTAAATTATTTAAATAAATAAATATTAGTATATTATTTTAATAAAAATAAAAAGATTTAATTTTCTTTATTTGCTAAAAAATTAAAAAAAAATTATAAAGTCTAAAATAAAATAATTAATCTCAAAACAAAGAAATATAAAACAAAATACTATATCAAATAGGTTTATAGATGTGATGCACTAAAAATATTTGCATACTTAATATTTATGAGAAAAAAGTATTATTATGGTATCTACAAAAAATTTTGGTAAAAAATATATTTATTGTAATATAATTACAATAAATATAATTCCAATAAATATTATTTATGACATAATTTATAGTTAATTTAAAATTTATACAAATATAATTTACAATAAATATAATGCACTATAATTTACAATAAATTATATTTTAACCAATTATATTTATACAAATAGAATTACAATAAATATATTTCACATAAAAATATACATATCACTGTATCACTTAAGTGTATATTGTAATATACTAAAAATATTGTATAAGTTGATGTAATAAAATATTAATTTTATAAATATTAGTCAATGTTAAAATGACATTAATATTATTATTTAAAATAATTTATTTACTAAAATAAAATGAGGAAATGTGAAGCCTTCAATATAGTCCTCCACTTGCACAATGTGGGGGAATTTGGAGGGTTAATTATTTTAATTTAAATAACTTTAATACACTTTATAAATTATATGTTATTATTTCTTTATTTTAATTTTATTTTTTATTCTTATATATTTTAAATATATATTATTAACATTTATATGGAATTATGTAATAAAATATATAATATGCATATATAATATAGTTTATTATATACATATATATATTATTGAAATTATATAATATTTATATATAACTATTATTATATAATTAACATTAATTTATTTTTTATTATAGTAATAATTTATATTTATAATATAATTTAATTATATAATAAAATGTAATACATAAATTTTATTATTAGTAATTATAATTACATATTATCAATGTTTTATTAGAGAGATCAGAACTAATAATGTATAAATTAACTATCAATATTTAGATAGAAGGAAAGTGCATGTAAATAAAAAGTTAAAATATAATTTGAAAATTTCTAATTAATTTATTTTTATTAAGTATTCATATATTAATTATAATTGAATTTAATTATATTATTATGAAGTAAATAAAAAATATAATTATATTATATATGATCAATTATATATCAAATATTTTTTTAATATAATTAAGTTATTATTATAATTAAAAATAAGTTAATGTATAATAATAAATGTATAATAATGTTTATATATAAATATTATAAATTATAATAACATATAAAATAATTATATTATATATAATAATAATATAAAAATATATGTATTTGATAAATTATATTTTATATGCATAATATATATATTTATTTATAATATTTGATTATATAATTTTATAAAAAAAATCAATACATTCATTTATTAGAAATATATAAGAATAAAAATTATATTAAAAATAAATTTAATAAATAAAAAACCAGATTGAACCGATTTTGGCTAGTTTGAACCACTATTAAACCGGATATCTATCATCAATTTCTGTAATAAAGGTGTCAAATATACGGCCGACAGTCCCTGAGCTTCTTATATAAAGAGCCACTCTCCATTCACACTCTTCACACATGAAAAGCTCACTCTCTCTCAACTGCTTAGTTTTCCGGTTAATCTCAAACCAGAGCTCCGATATAGGGTCAATTCTGAGCCAAAGAAGGCGAGGTCGAGTTCCTTAGAACTGGGGAGAAGTCAGCTACACGGTGGTGACATCCATTTGTTCTGAGAGTCGCTGGAGAAGTGCCGGCGTGATTGAATAGTGAAAAACTCTAGCGGACCAAAGCTGCCCTATTTCAGCCGAGCTGAAATTAGCCAATTCGAGTCTCTCTTAAGCCAAACCAAGCTCTCCCAACACTTCCTCAATCCTCCCACGACCGAATTATGACTGAAAGGTAAGCCAATTCAGTTCCACCCTGCAATTTTTAACCGGTGTTAGAGAGAGAGTCGACAGAATTTAAATGACAGAATTCTAATCCAATTCGACATCAATTGATGTCATTCTTGATCCTAGGAGAAAACTCAGGAGGAGAGCTACCTATCCAGATAGAAAGCTCAGACCGCCGCACCCTCACCGGTGTGCAATTGAAGTTTTCTCTCTCTACAATCTATTTTCTAGCGAAGCTCCGTTTGAGTTCGTTCCAGCGTTAAAACTTACGATTCAAAGTGCTATGGAATTGTATGAAGATGTAAAAACTCAATTTTAACTTCAATTTCAACAATTAGAAGTATTTGATTGGTCAATTTGATAAAATTAAATTCAGTTGTGTTAGTGAGTTGAAATTGGGGAAAATTTTGGGGAAATTGGGGATTTTCAAAAATTCGAAGGACCTAAATGCAATTTTCTTAAATTGAGGGTCAATTGGGCATGATAAGAATGTTAGAGGGCCAATTGAGCAATTTTAGAATTTTTGGAGTAAAACTTACCATTTTTGTAAAGGAAGGGCAAAATAGTAATTTTGGAAAATTTGGGGGCCAAATTAGGAATTTGGAAAAATTGAACCCCTTTTTATGAAATTGAGATCTCAAGAGGAATTTAAAAATTTTTGGGACTCAATTTGAGGAAAACTAGCATTTTGGACTTAAAGTTAAAGAAAAATAACTTTAGACACCTAAATGCAAATAAAGGAAAAGTTGGATTTTCTCATTTATTTGGAACGAATGAGGTCTATTAGGCCAAAAAATAATAAACATCTATGTTCATTTTGTATAGGAAAATGAGAGATCGGGAATGCCAACTGAAGTTAAACTTGATAGGGAAGGAAACCAACTAAGTGTAATTTTACTGCACTATCAGGTGAGTGGGATTTTATATTTTGAAATGAAAACCCACTATTTAGTGGTATTTTAAACATCGCAACTTAGAGGAGTGATATGAAAATGATGCGAAAAAACTACTTACAGATTGTAAGTAGATTATACCGGGTTGGTATGATGAAACTTTCTTGGAGGAAGTGGAAAACTCATTCATCGGTTATTAGCGTAGATATCCTCATACTCGTTTGGTATGATGGATAGTTGAAAATTTATTTTTTGTTGGAAGTGCTCTCCCTTAATTGTGTGCCACTACTTAAACGATTTGGGAGACCTTCTTTACGGGAGCTCGAATAGCTCGGTTAGGCCGGAGGCCTCGATTTTGAAAATTGAGGGCTATTACGCCTAATTTTGAAAATCTCGAACAGTGGGCCATAGGCCAGTAGGCACGAGCAGAAACTGGTAAACAAACACGAGATATATGCAATAAAAATTTAAATAAATGAATTGTTTGGCTATGGTACCGAGATAGGATCGACATATTCAATCAATTAGTGGCAGTGCCACATTACAGGTAAACGGACCAGTCAAGACAAACAGCTGTAGGTTGAGTTGAGGGTCGGGGTTGTTGGATCAGTGGCACCACAGATTATATCAACTCTTTCGTACCATATTAGAATGGTGTTATTTCTCCTATGTGCCATCTAATTTTGATAAGGCTTGTAAGCAACAGTTAGCTACCTAGTAATATAGTTCTCAAAGTTATCAAATTCATAAAATCTAAATTATCCTCCATAATTTCTCCTTAAACATCTTAGTTTCTTTTGATATTCTCTTTTAAATAGCTTCTTAAATGGCTTGAAAATTGTGAACACTTCTAACTTTATTGTCAAAAAATAAATTAATATTTTCAAACTATAAGTTTCCGTAAGTGTGAGGAAATAATTACTTTCCATTTGACATTGGGTTTGCTTGTCTTAGGAATACTCTCACATGACTATTTGCCCATTAAGTATGTCACACAAATATTCATTTATTTTCGTAACACTCTCACATTTATTTTCACATGTCTCAAAATTTTTAGTGCATTACATATATAAACTATTTGATATAGTATTTTATTTTATATTTATTTGTTTTGAGATTAATTATTTTATTTTAGAGTTTATTATTTTTTAAAATTTTTTTACTAAATAAAACAAATTAAAGCTTATTATTTTATTAAAATATTATATTAATATTTATTTAAATAATTTAAAAGTCACTCTCAAAATAATCTACCATATATAATATCCCAATAAATATTATCATAAAATTTCAATATTTTTTTATATTTACTTAATGTGGATCATTTCAATATACCTAAAATCACATTATTACATTATTATTAAATGTAGATAATATATGAATAATAAACGTTTTAATATTAAAAATTTTAAATTAATAAATGAATAAAAAATATAAATTTTATTATTATGAGATGATTAGTGAAAGTATTTGCAATTTATTATAGTCAACCACTAATTAAGGTTATCATCATATGTTATGTTTTAGTGTAATTCTATTATAAAATATTATTTATGACATATTTATTTCATTTATTCTACCATTATATATATATATATTAATATCATAATAATATATTAAATTTAAAATATACAAAAAATAATAAAATAATAGAATAATAAAATAATAAAATAATATTATTAGTAAAAAACATTATTCATTATTTTCTACCGAAATTTATGTTAAATATCTTAATAATATTTTTTTCTCATAAATATTAAGTATACAAATATTTTTAGTGCATCACATATATAAAACTATTTGATATAGTATTTTGTTTTATATTTCTTTGTTTTGAGATTAATTATTTTATTTTAGAGTTTATTATTTTTAATTTTTTTACTAAATAAAAAAATTAAAGTTTTCATTTTTATTAAAATAATATAATAATATTTATTTAAATAATTTAAAACTCACTCACAAAATAATCTACTATATATAATAGCCAAATATATATTATCATAAAATCTCAATATTATTTATATTTACTTAATGTGGGATCATTTCAATTTACCTAAAATCACATTATTAAATTATTATTAAATGTAGATAATAGATGAATAGTAAATATTTTAAGATTAAAATTTTAAAATAAATACATAAATATAAAATATAAAATTTATTATTATGAGATGATTAGTGCAAGTAAGTACAATTTATTATAGTCTACCACTAATTAATTATCATCATATGTTATTTTTTAGTGTAGTTCTTTTTATAAAATATTATTTATGACATATTTATTTCATTTATTCTACCATTATATATATTAATATCATATCAATATATTTAATTTAAAATATACTTAAATTAATAAAAAAATAATATTAGTAAAAAATATTGTTCATTATTTTCTACCAAAATTTATGGTAGATAACTTAATAATACTTTTTTCTCATAAATATTAAGTATACAAATATTTTTAATGAATCACATCTATAAAACTATTTGATATAGTATTTTGTTTTATATTTATTTGTTTTGAGATTAATTATTTTTTAATTTTTTTACCAAGTAAAGCAAATTAAAGCTTCTTATTGTTATTAAAATAATATACTAATATTTATTTATTTAAATAATTTAAAACTCACTCTCAAAATAATTTATCATATATAATAGCCAAATATGTATTATCATAAAACCTCAATATTATTTATATTTACTTAATGTGGGAACATTTCAATTTACCTAATATCACATTATTACATTTTTATTAAATGCAGATAATATATTAATACTAAATATTTTAAGATTAAAATTTTAAAATTTTAAAATAAATATATAATATAAAATGTATTATTATGAGATGATTAGTGCAAGTGCTATTTATTATAGTCTACCACTCATTAAGGTTATCATCATATGTTATTTCTTAGTGTAATTCTTTTATAAAATATTATTTATGTCATATTTATTTCATTTTTTTAGCTCAATATTTTTATTTCATTTATTCTGCCATATATCATAATAATATAGTTAATTTAAAATATACACAAAATAATAAAACATTTATACAAAATAAAAAAATAATATTAGTAAAAATATTGTTCATTATTTTCTACCAAAAGTTTTGGTAGATACCTTAATAATATTTTTTTCTCATAAATATTATCTGTACAAATATTTTTAGTGCGTCACATCTATAAAGCTATTTAATATAGTATTTTGTTTTTATTTTTTTGTTTTGAGATTAATTATTTTATTATAAAGTTTATTGTTTTTTAATTTTTTTACTAAATAAAGGAGATTAATGCTTCTGATTTTTATTAAAATAATATACTAATATGTATTTATTTAAATAATTTAAAACTCACTTTCAAAATAATTTACCATTTTACCTTTTATAGTTTTCACAACTCTTTATGTTAAATCCAGTTTTCGTTAAATTATCAGTCATATTTTAAATTTTTTTACTATTAGACCTATTTTTTATTTATATGAAAATAATATTATAAATAAATATAAATAATATGAGAAATAACATAATATACACTTCCTTACCTCATTTCTCCAACCTACATAGTATATTATGTTCCAATTTATGCAATTCTACACAATGTTTTCTAATTTATTATTGGAAATATGAGTAGTACAATATTAAGATTAATAAAATATCATACTAATAAATTATATATTTAAAATTTTACTTAAAATCTCAAAATAATAATTTATTAAATTTTATGAATATTAAAAAGTTAAATGTAAATTTTTAAGAAACTTTAGGGGAAAGTTATTGAGTTGTGGAGATTGAAGGGACAAATAAATTGAAATAGATATTAATGCAAATAAATTGAAATAGATGATGCAAAAAATTAATAATATAAATGAAAATTTTTTCTCATTTTATTGATTTTACTATTTGTAGTGTGTATATATATATATAATATAGATAAAATATTTATTTAAAATATTCTTATGAAATATTTTTTAAAATATTACAAATATAAATGAAGATAAAAAGAAAAAAAATATATAATGAAGGTATATATTCACTTGAAATATTATAAATACATAAATTGTGATAGAGAAACAAATAACATAAATACTTACACTATTTTGTAGGTTAAAGTAATTGATAATGTAATGAAAAATCTCTAAATCATTGCAATTATATATAGAATATTCATAAAAAAAATTCCTTTAATTATTACAAATAGAGATAATAGAGTGATATTTACATTTTGTTGTAACAATATAGATAACTAAAATATTTACAAAATATCTAAAACCATAAAAAACTATTATGAAGAATATATTTTTTTCATTACCATAGTATAGAATGTGAGTACGTATAAATGAGTATGAAATTTTATGTAATTTCACACACACACATATATATATATTATAGTATAATTTGATATAAAATTTATTAGAATACCTAATTTTGTTATCATTAGTTTCATTATTTGCTTTTCATTTTTAGACCATTTTTTAATTTGTGATTTTGGGTAAGTGTATATATAAGAGATTATATTATAATGTAAGTGCAAAATAAAATATATAATTATAGTGCAAAATAAGATATTTCTTAAAATTTATTTACAAAAATAAAATTACAATATCAGTCTGAGTAATCGTCATATATCATTGGTCGATAGATAATAATTATATCATAGCCGTAAGCTACTTCAGATCGACAAAGTGGACACCCATCATTTTGTCGTAACCACCTAAATATACACTTAAAGTGATATTTATGTGAGCGCTGTATCATTACGATAGGACTGTCATTATCACTTATGAATTCTTGACAACAGATTGGACAAGTATCATCGTCTTCCATTTCGTTGTGTGGTATAAGTAACCAAGACTGTGAAGTATATGGATTATATACTTTCTTACAACCATTGTCACACATCTTTTCTATAAGCAAATTTTCAAAATAATTATCTAAACTGTTGCTATTTTCACCCTCAAATTTGAGTGCCATATTAATGGTGATATCAACTACATATTGTTGCTCATCATCTAGATCGCTCAATCTATTGTTGATGAGCTGAGCTGTATTTGCCAACTCCTCACATGTTGCTTTCATCAAATTCGGAGGGATGATTGGATCCATCAGGGAATTAAATGCTGATTCCATGCTATCGAAATCACTTAATTGGTTTCTATTGAAATATCTGCTGGTATTCACTTCGACAGAGTTTTCATACTCCACATTAACATCCTCCTCAGATTCATCCATCTCTAAAACTTGTGTAGTATTCTCGTAAAGTATATTGAATAGTATTAAGTCATAATCTTCTTCTTCATCCTCCCGTGAAGATATTCTCGCCTCTAACTTGAATGTACCTGCCATATTAGTTGTGGTCAACAAATGATGTATTCTAGAAGTGATATACAGTCAATCTATGGCTTAATAAAAGTATTTGTATGGAGAACTGAGCATATAAATCATAGTTTGGTTGTAAAATTTATATAAACTTGTGTATTTAATAAAATAGGTATGATATTTTATATAATAATCATATTACCAAAAGTAATAACAAAATTATCTAACTTATTATAACTTTTATATAGTATGATTTTATTTTATTAAAATAGTTTTTTTCTATATAATTTTCCACAAATATATTGTTTTTTACCATATTAATATGATTGAATAGTATTTATCAAATTAATATAATAATTACATATTATATATATAACAAGATAGATATGATATTTTTTTATAATATTACAAATACAAATAAAGATAAATAAATATATAAATAATACAAATTAGTACAATTTCTTTTACTTTCAAAGTAATTCATCATGTAATAGGAAATATTTCTGTCATTATGTATATATAACAAGATAAATATATTATTCTTATACAATATTGGCAAGCAAAATTAATTTGAAATATTATAAATATAAATATAAATAGAGATAAAGAGATAAAAAAAGACATAAGTAATATAAATACATAATATATTATTGGATGTGATATTTGTTGTAACATAATATCACAAATCGTGCATTTAGAATAGTATTATGTAGTTTTTAGGAAGTGTATTAATTCTTTTGAGTGGAATTTTTTAGATTTTTCAAAGGCGTTCGTATCTCACCAAATGCATAATTTTTCTTTTTAATTACTCAGTGATCCTTCCTAGGTACCACAAATGATATCATGTATTTATACAGCCTTCAATCTTAACTACTTTTTAACTAACACCAATATATCATTAATATTAGTATACTGATAGTATAACTAACTTCATATTCTCACTTAATCAATATACTCTTTCATTGGAGAAGATTCTTACACCCAGTTTCATTTTTAAATCCCTAAAAAGTTCTCTAGTGAGTGATTTAGTAAGTATATTTGCAAGCTGATTCTTATTATTGCAATGATGTAGTTCAATATCTCCATTTGAGACGCTGCTCTCTTAAAAAATGGCACTAAATCTCAATATGCTTGCATCTCTCATGTATAATTGGATTATTTGATAATTTGATTGTCGTAGTTGATAATCGTAGGGTCTTTCTGTCATTGACTTAGTATGTTTAATATTATTCTGATCCTTAATATCTCACATGCTTTTGATGTTGTCCCGAATTTGTAGCCACATATTCTGCCTCAGTAGTAGATAATGTGACAATTGGCTAATTACCAAAAGACCAAGCAATGCTGCAATCACCCAAAGTGAAGACATAACATGAGATACTTTTTGGATCACTTATATCCACTGTATAGTCAATGTCTCCATAGCCACTAAACACAAATGGTTAGTTTTCTTAAAACATAAGATATAATTCATTGTTTGTTGTTATATCACAAAATTCTATTTTTTGCTTGCATATCTCTTCTCTAAGTGTTTCCATGTATCTACTACTTAAATTACTCAAAATTTATATCAGGTCATGTAGCTATTAAATACATTAACTTCCTATAAAACTCCTATAAAATGTTGTATTTATTTTTTTATTATGCTAACTTTAGATAGTGTACTACTTAAGGTAATAGGTGTTTCAATAATTTTACAATCTCCCATTCTAAATTTTACTAAAGTTTCTTTCGTATACTTTAATTGCCTAAACAAATTTTATTTTTTTCTCAAGATTTCAACTATGAGAAAATATTTCATTTTCCCTAAATTTGAAATTTAAAATTTTTTTCATTATTTCTTTAAATTCTTTAATTTTAATTTGATCACTTATGTTAATATCAATTTATAGGCTTATAAGTATCATTTCATTTCTTTCCTTTTATGAAAAGTGTTTGAATATAGCAACATTTGTTAAATCTATTTTTTAAGAAAAAAAATTATTTTACTATACTAAGCCCTATGTGCTTGTTTAAGTCCATACAAAACTTTATTAAGTTTATAAATCTTCAACTATTCTCTATTTTTCTTATATCTCTCATGTTGTTCTATGTATACAATTTCTTTTAACTAGTAAAAATATATTGTTTACATCTAAATGATAAATATGCCTAATAATATCTCATCTAGCAATATTAGCAAATATCTCTTCATAATATATATCATATGTTTGATAATAACATTTTACTACTAGTCCGCAGCCGTATATTTATCTATATCTCCTTTTTCATTATATTTTATTTTATATATTTATTTAACACAATATTTTTATGTCCAAAAGACAAATATGTTAAAGTCCACGCATTATTTTTTCAATGGCATGTTTTTCTGCATCCATAGCTTCATTCGAATGATTATATTTTATTGCCTCCTCGTAACATGTAGGATTTAGAATTACATATTCTTTCATCCATAATGGATGTTTTTTTTATGAGCAACAAAAATAATTGATGTTTTTTCATACTCATGTGATCCATGATTTTATGCTCTTCACTTGAGTTGTCTTCTTCTAATTCGTTTTTTTCAATTTGCTAATTTCCTCCTTTTCTGTTCGATGTGTTATCTGATGATTCTTCTGATTCATTTTCCTCTAGATCTGCATTTAACACTATTTTTTGTGCATATTTCTTCATTATAGGTTAGAATTTCTTTGTTTCCTTATTTTCCGAACTCTTATTAAAAACCACATGTTTATTGATAATTATTTTTTATCTTTGGATAAATTGTCTATATGTCTTTCTTTGTTCATTGATGCCTAGAAATATAGACTTGTGGCCAGAAGTTACAAATTGGGCAATTTACATATTAAATAAGTGTCCTACAAAGTCAATAAAAGACATATTAAATAAGTATTCTAGAAAGTCAAAAGAAACGACACAAGAGGAAGCATCGAGCAGTTTTAAACCCACAGTAAATCGTTTCAAAATATTTGGTTATGTTGCATATGTGCATATATTAGATCAGCATAAAACTTTTGGTAACTTGAGATCTTCCAATAAACACCTTATCATGTTTAATAGTATCTTGTTCCTTTTTTTTGCCACACAATTTTGTTGTGGTGGGTAAACCATAATTAGTTGTCACTTAATTTTATTGTGCAAAAATTTTCAAACTCCAACTAACCATATTTTCCTCTTCGGACAAGCTATAAGTATACCTACTTATTTTTCTAATGAATTCTTAAAACTTTTGAAAAAATTAAATGTTTCAAAATTTTCTCTTAAGAAATAAACCCACATTTTCTAGTTGTAATCATCATTATATGTCAATATATATATATAACCTCCATTTGACCTGGGTTTCAAAGGACCACAAATATCTAAATATATTAATTGTAAAGTCCTTTTTGCTCTCTAGGTAGTTTGGTGTGGGATTGATTTTTAGTGCTGCTTTTCAATTAAACAACATGCACAAGTTTCTTCAATAACAGGAATGAAAGGTAAATAGATGTCCATATCTATAGTGCTATAGTCTAGCTAAGTTATGTGCACTAACAAGTATGCCGACTAATTTGATATATTTACTGTTATATTAATTGTATTAATTGAAAATGAATGATTATTTGTCATCTTAACTAGAAAAATAATGTTTTTATGGGATGTAACACTTGGAAGGTTCTACATTGTATTATGATAATCAATTCTTTTTCTTGCAATTGTCATAGACTTAACAAGTTACTTTTTTAAAGAACAAAAGAATGAGAGATAGACAATATATGTAAATATTGTTGTAATCATTGATTTGATATTTGTACAATCTCATAGGTTTATATATGCTTAATAAAGTATTTACATGAATAGATACAATACATTAAAATGATATGAGCAAAATCTACTAATATCTAAAAATAATCTCGGGAAAATCTAACAATATCTGAATAGGCTCATGTCTCTTGGTAATACCCGTTGGGGTTTGTGTCTCCTGACTTGTGCGAACTCATTTCTTGTGGCTCCAGTAGCATTATGACTTAGTCATGCCTAGGAGGGCTTATGTCTCTTGACTTATTGTGTGAAACCCGTCCTCTCGGACCAAGGAAACCGGGAAAAGAACCAGCAATTCTCAAGAGAAAACCTGTCACGCCCTAACTCGGTTTGGTCGGATCCTCATGAGCAACTCGCCACTCCCTTTGGTCCATTAAGGGTTTCACCCTTTCTAAACCACGAGGAGTAAGGCGTCCTTTTACCCATCTTTCCTGAAATAGCATTATACAAAACTTGTCACACCCCGACCCGATTTGGTCAGATCCCCGTGAACAATTTGCCACTCTCCCGGTTTATTAAGGGTTTACACTTTCTCTAATTCGTGAGGAGTAAGACATCCTTTTCACCTGTATCTTTTCTAGAATAACATTAATCAAAACTGAATATATTAGCCTTACATACCTATCTTGCAAGTTCAGCTTATCGGAAAATCTTTAAGTGGGTTTTCCCTCAGTTACCTGAAAAGGGGTAAAGGGAGGGGTGAGTTTGACAACTCAGTGAATAGGTGTTGGGAAAGAGTATTCAAAACATCTTTAATCAGAGTGTGTAAGACTCCTTATTTCTTTAAAAAAATATTCTTTTCTTAAATTCTCAATTCTTCAAAACCATTTTCCTCATTTCCATATCAAGTGTGTTTAACAATCAACACACGCCCTTCATCAGGAAAGGAATCACACATTCACAGGGTAGCCCATCCATTGCACCAACTTGTGGCGTCGGAGCGATTTTACCGGCCACCTAGATATAAGCCCGTCTACTTCTACCTTAGGAATGAGTGGATGTTCACGACATCCGACCCTCAAACCTGAAAATTAACTTCGTGTCTGTACGAGGACAAAGGCCTCATCCCGACCCCACCTCGGTCTCATGCGCATGAAGCTATATCTAGCTTCCCTAACTCCTGGCATGACAAACTGCCCTTATCTCTACCATGTCGTCCAGTAGCCCCTAGGATTCATCACTATCCCTCTTGGGCGTCTTGATGGTCCCAAACCTCAAGTGCATGCACAAACAAAAGTTTTACACAAAGCCATTTATCTTTGGTGCCACTAGTCCAATGGCCACAACCCTTAACTAGACCTGCAACTGTTTGTTTAGACTGGTCTGTCGACCTAGTTCTGTCGCACTGCCGCCGGTCTATCAAGTATGTCAGTCTTGTCTTGGTACCATGGAGAAATCACATAATTCATCTTAAACCAGCTGGTTCAGGCCTGATTCGACCGAGTTTTTCAAAATTAAAAATTTCTAAATTTATCTAAATTTATTCTCTATCTAATGATGGCTTCAATTCTCCAATTTGAATATTTTAACCCACCTAGAAAAATGAATTTAGAAATTGGTTCAATAGTGGTTAAAATCGGTTCAATTCGGTTCAGGTCCGGTTCACCTGAACCGGTCTAGTTTTCATTTCCAAATCATCCCAGAGTCCTTTTTTCATGACTTTTATGACTTTTTAGGTCACTCAGGATTTGTAAATTTCCCGTTTTGCCCTTTCTCTAATGGTTGTAGTTCGTGAACCGGTTCGGTTTTCTCACCCCGGGTTGACTGATTCTTTCCCTAATTTCCTTATCTTTAAGGGACGGGGTTTACACCAAATGTTCCAAAAATCGACCAATTGGTCCTCCAACATCTTTTCTATGGCCAATTGGCCCTCAATTTTGGGAAATTACTATTTGGTCTCTCAATTTTAGAAAATCCCCAAAAATTTCCCCTAATTTCCCCCTTTCACACCGGTCGAATTTGATTTTATCAAATTGACCATTCAATCAGGGTTAATTACTCCAATTGAAGGTATGGATCAGTCCCTACACTTACATACGATTCAATTGAGCTTTGAACTATGACATTTGGGTTCAAATTGAGTTCAAACGGAGCTTTGCCGAAAATTGATCGTAGTGAGAGAAAGCTTCGAAAGTTTACTGTTAGAGGTGCGGCAGTCTGAGCTCTTTCTGAGCAGGTAGCTCTCATTTAAGGTTGCTCCTAGGATAAAAAAAATTGATACAATTCACTCCAAATTGAGGGAGAATTCTGTGAGTGAACTTTTATAATTTCTCTGTCTAACACTGACCAGAAATGACAGAGGGGGACCGAATTGGCTTATCTTTTAGCTCTGTTATGGTTATGTGAGGGCTGTGGGAGTGTTGGGAGGGCTTGGTTTGGTCAGAGGAGGGCTGAATTTGGCCAAATTTAACTTGGCCGAAATATCGCATTTTCGGTTCGTCAGAGTTGCTTCACTGTTTGATTCCTCTGACGGTCCTTGGATTGAACGGAGGTTGCTATCAAATAGTTGACTTCCCTCGTAGTCTAAAGAACATGACCCTACCTTTTGAGGTTGAGAAAACTGCCCAAGTCGGAGCTTTGGTTTGAGCTTCACAGGAAAATATAGTAGTTGAGAGAGAATAGAGTTTTCAAGTGTGAGGAGGATGAATGGAGATGAGCTCTTTATATAGTGAGCTCGAGGACTCTCTACCCAATCATTTGACATCTTAATGGCACTCATTCATGACCTGAAATGCTCTGAATGGAGGTGATTCATCTTCGTCAATGCTGTCCATTCTTCCGGTGAATGAATAGTGTCATCATCTGAAGAAAGAAGACAACATTGTTCTGAATTGAATCGGATTGGTTTGAACCGGGTTCAGTGCTTAAACCGACCAATTCAGGCCCGATTCGATCGAGTTTCTCAAAATTAAAATTTTCTAAATCCATCTAAATTAATTCTCTATCCAATGGTGGCTTTATTTCCCCAATTTAAATATTTTTAAGCCACCTAGAAAAATAAATTTAGAAATTGGTTCAATGATGGTTCAAACGATTCAAACCGGATCAATCTAGTTCAGGTCCGGTTCACCTGAACCAGTTTGGTTTTCTTTTCCAATTTGTCCCAAAGTCCTTTTTCATGACTTTTATAACTCTTTAGGTCACTCATGATTTGTAGATTTCCCTTTTTTCCCTTTCTCTATTGGTTAAGATTCATGAACTGATTCAGTTTTCTCTTTGAAAATAACCGGTGCTTTTCCTAGTTTTCTTATTATAAAAGGACAGGTTTACAGGTGGGTTGCTTCCTTTAAGTCCTCCCTCATGTCCAACGGCGTCCTTACTCAAGTTGTCTTGCCCCGACCTAATTTGGTCGGATCCCTATGAGCAACCTGCCACTTCCTTTGCTCCATAAGGGGTTTCACCACTTTTTAAACCGTAAGGACTAAGACATCATTCTTTCCTATCTTTCCTGGAATAGCATTATACAAAACTGAATATTTTAAAACTAACATTCCTGTCTTACAAGGAGGTCTTTAAGTTTTGGTTTCATTTGGTTACCTAAAAGGGGTAAAAGGGAGGGGGTGAGTTCTACAACTTAGTGAGCAGGTGTTGGTAGTGAGTTTTTAAAAATAGCCACATCAAGGTTATCATTTCTTTAAATAGAAGGTTTTTCCTCAAAGTTCGGTTTTTCAAAACCTATGCCCTGCCAAGGGTGACATTTTCTTTTAAAAGGGGTTTTTCCTGAATTTTCAATTTCTTTTTCCAAAACCTTTTTCCAAGATTTACCAATTCTTTATCCAAGTACTCTCAAATCCTTTCCAAGGTTTTCAAAACCTTTTTCCCATTATCATATTGGGTGTGTTTCACAAACAACACACGCCCTTCATCAGGAAGGGTATACACATTCGCGAGATGCAGTTACGCCAACTACACCCACTTGTGGATCGGAGCGTCTTTACCATCCACCTTAATAGAAGTCTCTGACTTCTACCCGGAGTCTGAGTGAACATCTCCGATGTTCAACCTTCATACCAAAAAATACTTTGTGTCCCTATGAGGATGGAGACCTCATCCTGACCCCACCCCGATCTCATGCGCAAGAAGCTACTTCGAGTTTCAAGACTAATTGGTACGACAAACTACACTTATCTCCACCATGTAATCTAGTAGCCCTTAGGACCCATCACTACCCCTCTTGGGCGTCTTGTACCACAGGTGCATGCACAAACAATAGTTTTTCCACATAGCCATTTATCTTTAGTGTCACTGGTCCAAGGGCTCCAACCCTCAACCCGACCTACAACTATTTGTCTAGGTCGGTCTGCCGACTTGGCCTTAACGCACTGCCGCTAATCCATCGAGTATTGTCAGTCCTATCTTGGTACCATGGAGAAATCACACATTCATTTCATTAGAAATTTTCATGGCTTTCATATCTCATGTTTGTTTACATGAGGGAGATTTCAGGTGTGAGGAGTATGAATGGAGAGGAGATCTTTATATAGGGACTCCCTGCCCGATCATTTCACATCTCAATCAAGCTTATCCTCGCCCAAAAATGACCTGAATGGAGACGATTCCTCTTCGTCGGCGCTGTCCGTTTATGCATTGAATGAACAATGTTCTCATCTAAAGGAAGAAGACGACACTATTTCGAATCGGACAGGACCAGTCTGACAGGTTCAATGCGTAAATTGGTCGGTTCAGACTCGATTCGACCAGTTTTCTCAAAATTAAAAATTTCTAAATTTATTCTCTTTCCAATGGTGGCTTCAATTCTCCAATTTGAATATTTTAAGCCACCTAGAAAATTGAATTTAGAAAACGGTTCAAACCGATTCAATCCAGTTCACCTGAACTGGTCTCGTTTTCTCTTCCAATTTGTCTCAAAGTCCCTTTCCATGACTTTTATGATTCTTTAAGTCACTTGGGATTTTTCGATTTCCCATTTTGCCTTTTCTCTACCGGTTACGGTTCATGAACCGGTTCGATTTTCTATTTTGAGTTGTCCGAGTCTTTCCCCGATTTTTCTTAACATTAAGGGACATGGTTTACACAAGGACTTCTTTTTCCCAGATCCATCCTTACTCGCTCATGACCATTTCACGATTCTTTTATTCTGAATTAATCTCTTATGGCTTGCTTGTCCATTCCTTGATTTCTCCCGAAGGAGTTCCCTTCGTTGGTTTTATCTCCTACTCTCATACCTTGAAGTCAAGATTTCCTTCCATCCTTTGAGTTGCGCGTTCATCCTTCTCATCCTTTCTTGAAGGTTTCCCTTAATCACTTCTTAGTTGAAGGGCACTCCCTCCAAGATTTCTCGGAGATCCTTCCCTGTATTTCCTTATTATGGGTATTCCACCAATTTCCACTTGTTACGACATCATCTGAGGTTATCCTCCTACTACCTGTTCCTTGGGCTTAGCTTTGCTCCTTGGGTTATGGGTACACTTCCCTTTGCGTTCATTGTTGAGGGTATCAGGCCTTTAGTTAACTTTGTGACATCCTTTTATGCATGTCCTTTTCTGTTTACCCTTCCTTTGTACCCTTTCCTTATTCCTACTTGAAATTTTTACATGTATACTTGATTTGGCAAAGTTCAAATCATGGTCGCCTTACGAGGGTTCGCTTAATCCTTCTTGTGGCTTGAATGTGGTCGTCAATCTCTCTTGACCATTGATTTCTCTAAGGATTTCCTTCACCCTTCTTTTTAGACATTTGACCTTTTCACTTGTCCCCTCTCCATTGGGGTTTAAATCCATGGTTCTCATGAGGGTTGGTTCATTCAACTGCCATATTCCTATTTCTCTCTTTGTCCAATTGTCTCGAGACAGTTGTCTCTTGAGTTCACTTATCCTTAATGCCCATCCTATCACCTTCTTTAGGGTGTGGTTGTCACCACTTTTTCGGTCCTTCTTAGGGCATCGTTTTTTGTCTCCTCTAGTTATCCCATAGTTACTAGCTATCTGCTTTCGCTAGGTGGTTTCTAACCTGACTTGGCTCCTCTACTTCTCCAAAGAAGGTAACACTTTGCCATCCCTAACTTCATGTTTTTATCCGAAGAACTTTTGGTTCTCGTCCTCATCTTGTGCACTCCTGATTTCACCTTGTTGTTTGATCCTAGGTTTCCTTAAGTAGATGGGGTTAAAGACTAGTCTTGAGGTTTATTGCTCTTTAGTTAGTGGGCGTACACCTTCTACGGTCCTTCTCTCCTCGAAAATTCTTTCCTTTATTTCCTAGTCATGGTTACCTTACCTATCACAAAAGGGGGTCATCGTCTCCTCGTTCGTCCGTTCTTTAGGTTTAGCCTTATGCACGGTCCTTTTACATAGGCATGCCTCTTTCAGGGAGGTTGGAGTACCTTTACCTCTTTTAAAGGCGTCATTTGTCCTTATTAGTTTGTCCTTCTCGTTCCTTATTTGTCCTAGGGCATGAGATTTTGATTGGACTCATTATGAGTTAGGGCAACAAAATTTTATGAGAGTTTAAAATCTTATTTCTTGGGAATTGAATACAATACACTTGGGGACCTCTTACCTCTAAGGAAGATGGTTAAAAGAAAGGTCGGGAAGCTCAATGCTAGAAGTTTGAGGAACTCTCTCTGGGGTGGGATTGAAATCCTCATTTGGAGTTGTGGCTACTAGGGCGGCCCCCTGTCTTCCATCTTCTCGGGCTCCGGTAGTTAGGGGTGTATTATTCTTAGGAGGTATTGCCCTGCATAATGGTGTCGTGGGACATTTCCTTATCATGTGTCCTATTCCTCCACACCTATAATAGGTTATCCCGACACCGGTTCCTACATGGGTCCTTTAGTATTTACGCAGTGGAGAGGCTTCCTCTACCATCTTTTCCTTTATTTTCCCTTCTTCATGTCCTTCCCTACCCATGGAGGTAGTGCTTCAAAATGTGGGTACCACATTCTTTAGTGGTAGTGCGCACTTCCGTGCTTAGTGTCCCTTCTGTCCACAATTGTAGCAAGTTACTTCCCTGTGTGGACCTTTATAACTTCTTTTCCATCTCGGGCTTTGAGAAGTTTCTCTTGGTGCTCAATAGGGGCCTCCACATGTCACCATCCTCAGGTGCACACTTCCTACAGAATGATCTCCGTTCCTAAGTGGGAAGCAAGGTGTCACGCCCCAACCCTATTTGGTTGGATTCCCGTGAACAACCCGTCGCTCTCTCGGTTCAAGAGGAGTTTCCTCCTTCTTCAACTCGAGATGAGCCATGCATATTTTCAACCTTGTTCCCTGGAAAGATATATATCAAATAAAATACAAGATTAAAGGAAATTAAGCATAATTGACAAAGGGTAAGGCTCAGTATTATTCCTAGTTATTTTCTCTTTTCTTGAAAAATGGATAGAAAAGAGGGGTGAGTTTCTACAACTCAATGAATGGGTTTTTGAAATTTAACTTTAAGGAAAAAGATTTGTATTGGAGTGTGCCAGACTTCTTATTTTCTTTCAAAAAAATCCTTTCATTTCAAATTTTCAGTTTTTATCAATATTTCTTATTAATCATGGTGTGTCATCACCCAACACACATACTTCATCATGAAGGTCAATCACACACACATTCGCAAGATGCAGTTACGCCGATTGCACTCACTTGCGGATTAGAGCGTTTTTACCATCCACCCTGATAGAAGTCTCTAACTTCTACCCGAATTTTGAGTGAATGTCCCTGACGTCCTACCCTTAGACCAAAAATACTACTTGTCCGTACGAGGATAGAGACCTTATCCTGTCCCCACCCCAGTCTTATGCGCTTGAAGCTACTTCGAGCTTCACAAGTTCACCTGGTCCGACGAAGTGCCCCTAATGTTTTTATAATGAACATTGAATAGAATCAAGTTATAATATTCACAATCATCATCCACCAAGTGTATATTGGCCTCTAACTTGAATATACCCATATTGGTTGATAATAAATAGTGTTGTGTGAAGTTATTTGTTCTAAATCTATATATAATTGATATAATAAAAGTATATGCTTGAAGAATTAAGCATAGTAAACTTTATATAAAATTGTGTATTCTTCTTATAAATAAAATAAGTATGATATTTTAGGGTTTTTATATAGTAAAATATCTAAAAAATTCTAAAAATCCTAATAAAATATAAATTTTATCTATACAAATAAAATTTTATTTTATTTTATTAAACTAGTTTATTTCTAAATAATTTACTCTATATATATGAATTGTAGTGTTGGACAAAATGGATTAAATATTATTTATTAAATTAATATAATAATATTTATTACACATATTTAAAAAAAATAATATAATATATTTTATAAAATAAAATAATTATTAAATTTTAGTTTGAAGTGTGGATCAATTTTAAAATCATGAACTTAAATTTAAACCCTAATTTAATCTATTTTTTAATACTCATGCATTCTCGTAGTCCTCTCATCCTCATTTAGCTTTTCCATGCTCTAGTCTACTAGAGGAACCAATGTGTGCCCGTTCTTCTAAGAGCCATCTCCAAATATGGAGTTTGTGGTGATGGATTCTCACTATTAGTACATTAATAATATTTTGAGCAACCTTTTTCCCACGTATACATTAAATATTATATGACTTGTGGATTTAATTGATTGAATTATTATATTTGCAATTAATTATACACCATCTTAGAACATTAAATCTTGTCAAGGAGTATGTATCCATTTGTTTTTTAGTTAAATATCATCATTCTAACTAATATCTTACAACTTTGGACATGCTAACAAAACTAAAATACAAGGAAGTATAAAATTTTAAGTGACTACCTTCTAATCCATTAATTTGTAATCTTAATAGTAGATGAAAATGAATAAATAAATAAATATTATATGAATGGATAAGAAATCCATAAATCTCAAAACATACAATAATATAATTTTAATTTTTAAAGGAAACAAATACTTAATTAAATATTATAAAAATCTATAATTCTCAAAAATCCAATAACACAATTAAAATTTTTAAAAGTAAAAATATACCTATTATTACTTGTTACACAATAAATACTATTACTACTTATTACATAATAAACAATACAAAATATAGTGTTTTAAACATCTAGCTAATTGGAATAAATTGAGTATATGCAAGGACCACAAGCATAGTAATATCCAATATTCATAGAGTATACTTAGTCCAATGATGGATATTTCTTAGTTCTCATATTTTTTTTTTGTAATATGAGTAAATACTATATTATTGTCTACCCGTAAGACTTTGACAAGTGCCAAGTATAATTTCCATCCATGAAACACACACGCTCTAGCCTACGCTCCTCCCATGGTCCAGCATAGTATGCTTCCTTATCACATTTAATAAAAAGAGACAATTCATCAAGAATAACATAATAATATTGAAAACTATTTATACGGTAAAAAAAAATAAAAGAAAATCTTAAATATGATAAATACCTTCTAAATTCGAAAGTATTTACCATTTTATTTAGAAATTAAGAAACTGGCTACAAATTATCTTCTTAAACTTCGAATTGAATTACATATAGTAGATATGTATCAACCGAAATGTATAAGTGCTCCCAAAATACTTGATTTTAGTACTAGTATTTACCGATTAATAAAGGCCATGCGTTTACATAGATAATTTATTATTTTTATCCTTGAGCAAAGTTTGATAGTCCTTTGATTTTGTGTCATGGTGGAGTCTGCATTTGATAAAACTGAGATAATTATAATGTTGTAGAAGAAATAGAAGGGAATGAACGAGAAGAAACATGCACTTCTAATTTGGCTAAATAATAGCAACAAAATCAAATAATACATATACTAGTCACGTAGTACAAATTTAAAGTTAGTAGGTTAATATTCAAACAAGTTCAACAAACAATGAAACCAATTATTACCAAAATTTACTATTAAATTATTGTAAGGAAATCCCATTCTTTCAAAATTTGATGGAGTTTTTTTTGTAACAGTCAACTATAACAAAAAAAATTTCTTGCTATAAAAAGATTTATATAATTTAGTTGAAAATGAACTACTAAAATTTAGTCATGGAACAAATGAAGAGATGAAGGTAATATAATATCTCTATCAATGATGGTTATGTAAAATACTTCTTATTTGTATCAATTGATAGGGCCATCTTAAAAACTATTATTAATAAAAAAAATAGTTCTAATATTATTTGGGACTTAGTTCAAATAAAACAAGAAGTTCACAATTTTTCTCGTAAAAAAATTTTTATAAGCTCACTCTCTCCCAATCAATTATATCAACTATACGTAAAATTGGGGTTTATCAAGTTACCCGTGGGTGACTATATATAGAACGATTTGATTTAAATCTTGAATTTTGTGTGTAAAAATTTTAAATACTCTATATCAATTGTTATATTATCGAATTATTTGTTAAAATATTTTAGGCATATTATATTTTTAAGAAAAATTTAAATATTTGTTAAAAATCAAGATAATATTTATTTACTATTAGTGTACCAATTATTATAATATCTAGTGGATTGAATAGATAATATTGTAAGAGAGTTGAATTATAATTAAAAATATTAATATTAGTTTTATAATAACGTGTGTGTATATATAAATATTCTATAATAGTAATAAAATATATAATAAATAATATTATATTATATATATTTTTTATAATAGTAATATGAGCAATAATATATGAATTTTATAAATTATATTTTATATATCTCATATATATATATATAATTTAATACATCAATTTATTAAAAATATATAAAAATAATAATAATAATTAAATTATAAATAAAATAAATATATAAAATAGTAGTAAATTTATTTTAATTAAAAAGATTACAATTTCTCTCAATTTGGAAATAAGAAATTGCATTTTAGTTGAATGGTTATAGAGAGGTTGTGAATCCTCCAAACACCATCTAATTCAACTCTCTAATAACTATGGTTGGGCACAACTCTCTTCCTCTTTCTTGTGAACTTGTTCATATCACAATCCCTGTATCCATAACAGAATTACCCTATCCCTAACCTATCGCTAACCAAATGGGAGAGTGGGAGTTGGTAGCGCTAACCTCTTCAAGTTCAAAAATCTCATCCCCTTTTGGATGTTTCCATCACTGGCTAAGCTCCCTTGGAGCGCACCACACATCCCCAAAAGTTTTTTAATTGGCTAAAATTGTAAAAATATTTACATTGTTCAAACTTTTTTATCATATGTAGATTCATTTTAATTTTTTTTTATGCTTAAATGATTTTTCTATGGACATATTTCAATATTGTTTAACTCTTAATTCTTTTGGGATGAATTATCTCTTGTTCTTAAATTTTATACCAGAATTTTGGGGCTTGGCTAGAAGTGGTAGCATAATAGGAGGAAGCTTACTCTTATGCGCAATGTTGGGAGGGGCAACCCTTAGGGATGCCAGCTCCTCTAGAGTGAGAATGGCTTAGGATACTTTTTGGAAGTTGAAGGATTATATGTGGACATAATAAAAGTTTGCTAATTTCCATTACATGAAATAATATATTCAAAATAATAAAATTAGTCTCATTTTTTTTTGGATTTGAAATAATAAAAACAAAACACAAATCTGCAACTCCAAATTTTAAATGTGTACTTAATCTCTCGGTTATATTAACTAATTAAATTTTATGTAATTTAAAAATAATAATATATTTAAAATAACTAATTAATTTATTAAAAAATAAAATATATTCAATATAACTAAAATTTAAGTATATTAAGATTATTTTAATTTTTATACCAATTATATTGTTTTCAATATATTATTAATTTGTAATATTATATCAACATTAATATGCTCCATGATTAAGTATATATAATTAATATTTATTTTACAAGTTTAAATCAATTGTATACATTTTCGTTTTATTTATTAGAATACAAAAAAATATTTAATGTATACCAATTATATTATTTATTATTATATAATATTATATAAAAGTCAATATAGGCATCTCGTCAAGGAATTACACTTTTAACTTTTTTTTATGCACGTTCAAATCTGGTTAGAGCTATGCATGGAGGCAATGACTATGGTCAAGATCATAAACTTCAGATTTACATATACATGTGGAATATCCAAATTCAATATCAAAAAGTAATTAGTATATAAAATTAAGTTTTAACGGTAAATATTAAAATACCTATAATTGTATTTTTATTTTAAAACACATATTCTATTTTTGTGGCACGAGTTCAAATCCCGCTAAGCAAGGTACATGATCTAATTCGGGTTTTCCCGCCTTGCTTGAGTCTAGGATCCAATCCGGACTTGAATCCTGCAGTACCGGGTCTAAGCTTGACTCGAGTTCGGCTAGACATGGATCTGAGTTTCTGGTTCAATATCCGAAGTTTGGGTTCGGGTCTAGTTGACCAGACCATTGGATCGGGTTTAGATTTCGTTGTGTGGACCCAAAAGATCAATCTCGCGCAAACTCGAGTTGATCAAAACACAAGATCTAACCACAAACTTCTCACCAATAATTATATAAAATTAGATATTGAAATTTAGAGTGATAATTCTACAAAAATTATAAATGATTTAAATTAAAATTTAATAATGGTAATTTTTATTTATATCTTATTAAAATTAAATAGATGTTAAAATTATTGTAATAAATTTTTTTTTAAATATTTGACTATCACTTTAAAATATTTTTGTAATTTAACTTAATAAAATTAATATAGTTAAATATAACCAATAATTTTAAATAAAAATAAGTCTATTTATACTATAATTTGAAAAAGAAATTATGTAAATATATGTAAAAAATATTAGTAATAAATACTATTAAATCATATTTAATATTAATTTTCTAAACTTTCATTCATATATATAGAAAATTATCTACAAATAAATAATTTAATAAAATAAAATAATATTCTACTTGTATACAAAAAATAATTATAATTTAGGTAATATAATTATTATATAAAATAATATACCTATTTAATTTCTAATTAATAAATACACAAATTTATATAAATTTTACAAACAAATCATAATTTTTAATTATCTCTACTTATAATTCTACCCTCTTATTATTTACAACAAATATGATAGATACATTCAAGTTAGAAGCCAAAATATTTTCGCTGGAGGATGAAGAGAATGAGGATGAAGATTACGACTCAATTCTATTTCGTATACATTATAAGAGCAATATAGAAACTTTGGTGATGGATGAATCCGATGATTCGTATATTGAATATGAAGATTTTATCGATAATACAAGTAGTATGTATATTAATAAAAGTCAATTGACAAATTTCTCCGCTATGAAATCAGCATTTGGCTCATGGATAGACGATTTCGTCCCATGGAATTGGATGGAAGAGACCACGAATCAATTGGCAGACACGGCAGAGATTATCAGCGATGATTTGAGTAATATAGATGAGCAACAGTTTATAGTTGATATCAGTATAAAAACAGTAACAACCAAGTTCAATTTTGTGGATGATGAGGAGGAGAGTAGTGAATATTTTGAAAAAATACTTTTAGAGAAGATGTGTAATTATGATTGTAAGAAGATATATAATAAGTATAATTCTGAGCATTGGCCACTTGTACCCAATGACGAAATTGAAGGTGATGAATATTGTTCAATATGTTGCGATGAGTATATCAATAATAATGACAGTACTATTATAAAGACACCATGTTCGCATATGTATCACTTCAAGTGTATACTTAAGTGGTTACGAGATAATAGTGGATGCCCACTTTGTCGTTCAGAAATCAATTATCCTTACGATATGATTATTATATATCGACCAATGATATATAATGAAGTAGAAGACTGAATATTTATTTTCACACATTTTTTTGTACACAGAAACTTTAATTTGTAATACATGCTAATTATAGGCACACTCTTGAAGAAAATATATATTATTATTTTGCATTTCAATCATATATATATATCTTATGTAGCCTTGCAAAGTTGCAATTGAAAAAATGGTGTGAAAAGGAGATGAACTTGTACTATGATTACATAAAATTTTGTGTGGATCATGACGATCTCCTAAATTCATACATAAAATTATATCTATATCATTATATATTAATTTATATACTTTCCAATCAATCAAAATGAGATTTATATGAAAACTCTTCATCAGTACGATCCTTGTGGCTGGCTCATCATCCCGGTCCAGCCGACCACCAATAAAAAAAAATATTCAACTATAAAATAGCATTCAGTGTTACCCCCAAGTTCCCTTTGTTTTGTCCATTTAAATTTCCACATTTAATAAAATTAAAAATTATGGTGGTTTTATAAATTTAAAAGTATTATACTAATTATAAATAATAAATTAAATATATATATATATAAGAACAACCTCTTATAAATATATGATATATTCGCACATTTTATCTTATTAGAATAATTAACATTGCATTAGTACTCGATTATATATAAAAAAATCTGACTTGTATTGTTATTGAATATAAAATAATAATACTAAACTTGATATCATTATTCTCACTAATTTGAGAATAGAAAAATAATATCTAACTTGTTAAGTGTTTAAAAAAATTGTATATAAAAGTGTATCTTGTGAGTTATTTAAAATATTATTATATATTAATTAAAATAAAGAATTATTCTTAATTTATAAAATAAAAAATATGGATATCACCACTTATTGCAACACAATAGCTTCTCAAACTTATTATTAAGACACAAATTTATACCATTTGAATTAGTGAAAGTCAAGTATGAGTTCTCACTTTATATTATATTTTTTTGTATATAAATATATAGGTTTTTTTTTATCATTTTTATTTTTCTAATATAATTTTAAATTTCTTTTCTCACTTCATATTATACGGAGTAAAGTAGGAATACTTTTGGTATTTATAATGTGTATATATATATATATATATATATGACTTCATCTCCATCCCTATTTATCACTATTTGTTTTTATAATGTTCTAAAAATATTAAATGTCAATATTTTAGGGGAAAGTTGAGTAATAAAATAGTTCTAAAATTGCTCTCACAGTATACCCCTCTTTTGTGGAGCTTTTTTTTTATATGCGAGTCATTTTCTCACCTTCTTTATTTCTATTTTTATTTTTAATATTTAAAAATAATATTATATTAGAAAATGAGAAATATTTCCCACCATGTCTAATTTACTCATTTAATTTCCAAATATCAATAACTCCCATCTAAATAGTCTCCATATGGAGAAAATTGATGGATACAACCACAAAATAAATGGTGGGCAATGCCTGGTAACTTTTAGGATAATTATCACTTTTAACTAAAATTGAATTTAGTGTTAAAACCACTAAAATAACTATAAAAATTTAGATTATTTGGTATATTATTTTAATAAAAATGAGTAGCTTTAATTTATTTTATTTAATAAAATTTTAAAAAATAATAAACTATAAATAAAATAAATTAATCTTAAATCAAATAAATGCAAAACAAAATATATACCAAATAGTTTAACCTATGTCATTTACTAAGAATGTAAGTATTTTATCAATTAACTTGATTCATTACTTCAGGTCAATTTAAATTTGATCATATTTATAAGAAAAGGTATAATTCAACTATATAAGATAAATTTCTTGTATAAAATAATGAACAATATATTTTAATATTACTAATTTTTATTTTATATCATTTTATTTTTTATTATTTTGTGCATATTTAAACCATTTATATTATTATGATATTAAAATATATAGTTTTAGAATAAATAAAAAATGTGTCATAAATAATATTTTATAAAATAATTATACTAAAAAAATACATAATTTCCTTTCTCCATATATTATCTATTTTTATACTAAATTGTTATGTGAAAGAAATTTTAGTGTCCATTGCAGTGTAGTCTAATAGATTTCACTTACTATCACTAATTATTTTATAATAATAAACTTTTATTAATAATAATGTAATAATGTGATTTTAGACAATAATGATCCCACATTAAATAATTATAATAAATATTTTTATTTTATAATAATATATATCCAACTCTTACCCTATTTTCTAATGTCTCCTCTTCTACCTTACTTATTTACTTAAAAAATTGTTGAAACTTCCATAACCAATATAATTTGCTATCCTCTCAAATTGTATTAGTAATCTCAAAATTATAATATTTTGTAATATATATTAGCCTTCTCATTTCTCAATTCAAATAAAACTTTATTTATGGAGGATAATAATTTACACTTACATTAGACTTCTTCATTTCTCAATTCAAATAAAATTTTAATAAAACTCATAAATTATTACCATATTTCTCCAAATTTTCTTTCTACCCTCTTCACAATATCTAGCTATTCAACTCAAAATACCAAATCAAATAATTTAATTTAATTTAATGCTAATTGGATTTTGGTTAGAGAATTTCTTCTTCCTCAACAAATAATAATATGCACCCACTACTTTGGACTTTGGAGTGATGAAAAGTAGAGAAATTTGGAGAGTAGAGAAATCCTAAAAAATTCTAAAACTAATTTGTTCGGAAATATTAATGTGAGAGTAAGTAAATGAAAAGTTAAAAATACATTTTTAATTGATTTAATTTTTATTAAGTAATTATGTATTAATTATAATTCACTTTAATTATATTACTAAGCAAAAAATTAATGTCAAATAAATAATATAATTATATTATATATTTATATAATATAATTAGATATAATATTGTAGTTGAGTTATTGTTATAATTAAAAATAAGTTAATGTTAATTGTATAATGATATTTATATGTAAATATTCTATAATAGTATTAACCAATATAATAAATTATATGATATATATATATATTTTATAATAGTAATATGAAAAAAAATATTTGTATTTGATAAATTATATTTTATATGGATGAGATATTTTTTATTTATAATATTGTATTATAAAATAATTTTAATAAATAAATTTATTTAAAATATATAATAATAATAAAGATTAAAATAAAAATCATTACCTAATTGAGCCCAATCATTCTCCAATGCCCATCCTCTCCTACCTCCTCGCTCATATCTCCATTAGTATTTCAATTTCTCCAAAATTTTGGAATATTCTGTATTTTTTTCTATAGCCATCTTTCAATATGGTCTAATATAGCATTATTCACGCTAGAATTATTGTATAAAATAGTTTGAGAATTATAATTATAACACCAAATATATATATATTAATTATATTTAATGATATGTTCATCCATTATTATAATACTTTAATTTTAGTAATTATTTATTAATTTATGTAAATAAGTTGTGTCATTTATTTGCTTGCACATAATACATTATTATTTCTTATAAAGTTATAAATTAATGAATTAATAAAATAGGGAGATAGCCCATTAATATCTCATATCTCTATACTTAGTATGTACTTTGAGATTGGATTGCCTAAAGCTGTAAAATATTATTTACGACAATGAGGAAGCCTGTCACACCCCGACCCGATTTTTTTTTGTCGGACATACAGACAACCGCCGCATCCTACCGACTTTATAACAATGGGCGCCTCATAATTATAAAACCGACAGGTGTAAGGCTCAAAACAAAATATCCCAAAATATTTTTCAATCTAATAAATTGACTTTTGAAAATTCAACTTCCAAAAATCATATACCGGGACTATATACTGAACGTAAGACATACCTCTGGTTTGGGTTTGGCTTTCCAACACATGTTTTCCTTCACCAGCTTTACCTGAAATAGGTGATTGGAGGGAATGAGTTCGACAACTCAGTGAGAGGGATTCGCTGACATCGTGACTTCTCTTCCACGATTCAACTCATACTCTAAATGGGGTTTCAAAGAGGTTTAGGTAAAATAGGAATCATCATGGGTAAGTTTGTGTAGATATTAAACAATTGACTTGTATTTGACAAATTTGAATTTTGTTTCTTTTACGAGGCAAAAATTATCTTTTCACCTTACGTTTTCAGTTTAGTACAAACAATCAACCGCCCTCTTATCATAGGAGGGATCACACATTCGCAGTACGGTCCTTGACTGTGCCACTTATGGACCGGAGCGCCTTTACCGTCCACCCTGATAGAGGGATGTTGCCTCTACCCGGAGTTTGTGCGGACATCAATAGTCTGACCCCAAACTCAAGTTTCTCCACCATGTCCGCTCAATGGGACGAGACCTCATTCCCCCTACTGCCTTGGTCTCCGTGCGCAGGAAGCTCCTCAGCTTCATGACCTACTGAACGACGAAACTGCCCTTATACTCCTTGGGTCGTTCAGCAGTCCTTGGCTTCGGCCCCACCATGCGTACTAGCCCAATAGGTTCGACTACCTAGCTGTGGCAGAGCAGTGGTCCAACCCAACAAGCTCGACAACTCAGCTTGGCTCGATTGGTATCACACAAGTTCCCATTATTTGGATATTTTAGCATCATTCATCACATGTTCATTCTAGACGGATACACGCCCGTGTCTATCGACCTTGAGCCCACCTTACGAGATTTCCAAAACATGGTCTTGGGCCCACTTCCCTTTTTTTTTTTTTTTTAAACTGTGGCATTGCGCCTATTGGGATATTATAATCCCCATAGAGAATATATTTCCCCTAAATAAGATTTTTTTTATCTTGGTTCACACAATAAAGGGGAAGAGGCTTTTGAGTACTATTGCATAATCGGTCCAATCGATACTGATGTCAAAAATCCCACTCACATTTTATCCGAGGACGTGTTCATCCTGGAGGGGTTTCTAATTGCACGTGTTTCCTCCTGTACCATCGTGTATGAACGTTCTTCCTTCTACTCCCACTGAACTCTTTGGTAAAACCTTTGTTTGTCTAGAATGAATCTCGCTCGCTTCAAGGTCACACCATAGATTGACGGGCTAAAATTAGATGCATTGTAGTATATCGACAAAACCTCCGGATCATCCTCCACTATGAAGGCATTAGAGCCTGGCCCCCATGCCTCAAGAATGTACGTTGAATGATCTTATATACCTAAGACACTATTGCATGGACTTGGATGGAAAGGTTGAAGCACCCCAAACAGGGAATCAACTCCTCATGGAAGAACTATAGCACTAGGCTTAAGGACCTCTATCATTTTGGCTATGATGGGTTTAAATAGAGAATGATTGCTATCACCATCAACCTCTTCATCTAATGGAACCTTCAAGGAGTAGTATTTCCCTTTTGCATAACCAATATCATCAATATCTCTGGTGACCGGAAAGAAATCTCCAAACTTATGGAAGGAAACAGTCATGACTCTCTAGTCGTGCGGAAGGCATCCTCCACTCCTCCACGTATCAAACACGATCGCGGTGCTTAATCCTGGTGCTCCGCGCCTCTTAGCATGGTGCAGCATCACAAGAACCATTATTCAAGTTAACGGCACCACTGACGAATCCATCAGCAGAAGTCTGACATAAAGAGTAGAGTCCATCGAAGACAGGGCAATCATCCCCCACGTTGATCTGCTCCAACCGCTTCATATGATCATGCTACGTCTCATGGGTCATGTTCCTAAGGAAGGATATGTTGGCATCAGCATGGAACTTGGCGAGGTCACTGTCCCTTGCAAGCTAGGCTTAATGATCTGCATGTGTTGGAGGCCATAGTGGGCTAGTAGGGTATGAGCCATTCTGATCCTGTGGGGCTTCATGGGGTGCCCCTGCACATAGTAGCAGTTGCCCACTTCTGAGTTATGGAAGTAGCCGACCCTTCTCTTGACCCCATCGGGCGGAGAGTTTCCTTCTCCATTGTTCATCTGTACTCAAGATCTTAAAAGACACCTTGTTTATGGTGGCGGGGAAGGAGACGATGATGAGAAGAGGTGGCTTTGGAGAGCAGAACTCATAGGTCGTTACAAGTTTATGTGTCGAGGGAATAAAGATGGTAAAATCCTCCCCAAGTGCATGATCTTCTTCAGGTCCATCCTCTTGCCCACAACCGTCGATTCGCCCATTATGCCCGCCACAAGCTCTGACTGGTTCTCTGCTTCGTAGGGTGCTACTCGAAGGAATCCCCATCTTTCCTTCCTCCACTATGGACAGCGATTCAATAGACGCTTTTCAAGCTGGCGAGAAAGCCCCAACAACTTGCGATTCAACAGCTGCTTTTCAAACTGGCGAGAAAGCCCCAACAACTTCCTCCCTAAAATCCCAACTTTTTCTCCATCAGTATCACTTGGAGTAACACTTGAAAGTCAAGGTGGACGACGGATCGACTAAAGGCGGTAACGCTCAAAAACAGATGGAGAAAAAAAAAAGGGAATACTTTTAGATTTTTTTTATTCATGATGAGGAATAGTGTAGGCACATGGAAATGGAGGAAAATTCAGTTTTCTTGAAGAGAGACATAGAAGGACAGTGAAGGAGTTTAAAATAAAAAGGAGGGAAATGGCAAACTTGGAGATTGGCCTTACAAAGCCCATAACAAACTCGTTCCAACGATTTACTGCTCCTGAAAATACTACATACATAATTACAAATATATAACAAATTAAATATAATAAGTTATATAACATATATGATTTATATAAATAAAATATTTAGTTTATATACCCAACTCGGAGATGTGTCAATTGTAGTTTTTCATTTAGTAATGTTGACCTTAACTTTTTGGTGAAACCTTAAATAAAGTAGTTTTCACTATAAGCCCCACTTTTTTCGAAAACAATGCTCTTTAGATGATTTTATAATTAAAATAAATGTAAGTCTCTATACTCATATTATTTTAGTAAAATCAATAAAAATATGGAAAATTTTGTAAAATGCAAATTACTCTAAAATGCACTATTTTTTTTATTTTAATTTGAAAACATATCTTATTTTACACTTTAATTATAATATTTCTTATATAGTCTTAAAAAAGTCACACATCTAAAAATATTATGCCAAAATGGACAATAAATAAATTTAACTATTCTAATAAATATTATATCAAATTATACTATAATATATATAATTAAATAAAATTTCATAAATTAGTTCAAGAGTGAAGGCAATATAGTAAAATTAATAATATATCCAAGTTACTTAGAAAGTAGTTAAGATTAAAATCTATATAAATCTCTAAATATCATTTATGGTATGTACGAAAGATTACTAATAAATTAAAAGGGAAATTGTACATTATGGGATACTTACATGCAGTTAAAATTGAAAGCTATATAAATTTTTAAGTATCATTTATAGTATGCATGGAAGATTACTAAAAAAAAATTAAAAGGGAAACAGTACAATGGATACTTACGAGGTGAAGTACAAAACTTATCACTGCTTTGTTGTTTCATTTCCTTTTGTATTGTTTGGTTTCTGGGAGTCTTTTACAACACCTACAAAATCATGACATAAAAATGTAAAAACTTTACACATTCAGTAGTACCTAAATTATGATCATTACAGCAATTTTAATGGAAAACTATATCCTTCCAAAGCAGTTATGGGAACTTATAGAAACTGGAATTACTGATAATACTGATGAAACTGAACATAAAGTTTTGGAATAGCTAAAAGAGAAAGATTTTAAGGTAAATTTTTTTTTTATTTCAAGCCATAGATAGAACTATACTCTAAACAATTATGAGTAGAAACACAACAAAAGTAATATGTGATGCCATAAAACGTGGATATCAATAATCAAATAAGGTAGGTTGTGCTCAACTTATTGCTTTAAAAATGTATTTTGACATACTTTGAATGAATGCAAGGGAAAAAATAGAAAAAATACTATACTAGAATATTATCGGTAGTAGTTTAACTATTTTATTTGTTCTATATAGTAATAAAATAATACCAATGAACTTACAACGGAAGAACTATTAAACAACTTATTAATTCAGGAAAAAATGTTAGAAAATCAAGAAAGTGAGGAACAACCATTGAATATTAGACAAATCCAAAGCACTTCAATTTAGCATAGAGGAGTATATAGAGATTATGGTATAAATATAAACAAACCAAGAAGAGGAATGAAACCTAGGTACATAAAGGGATACAAAGAATATAGGGAAGCACTGAATATTGAATGACAAAAAAAAGGAAGAAATTTCATTTCTCTGTGAAGGATCTAGAGATGGAGATAGGTTTTCTTTTAGAGTGTCACATAGAGTAATGAGAAGATATACAGCAAACAAGAAGTTCTTGGAATTTTTCAAATATCATAAAATAGATCATTTTCAATATGAATGCCTATTGCTACTAACAAATTTTGTATAAACTGAAAAGAAATCAACATATATGTTGCTAATGGCAATAGATTAATCAAATGATTCAGAAACAAAAGGTATGATTTCTTAACTCTAGGTGTAGTAACTATATGTGTGCAAATGAAAACTTGTGACTCTAGGTGATGACTAAAAATGTAGGTAAAAGAGAAATGGAGGATTAAATTTAACACTACATGTTTTGGAGAGGTAATATCTAATGTGTATCTTTTTCTTGCTTTAAAAATAATATACAATAAATTACATTTAAGCCACAAGACACCAAAATCAAGAGACACAAGCCTTAACAGGCATTACCAAGTACAAATCAAGAAACACAAGACCCAACGAGCATTACTAAGAGACACCACAAGTCAATAGACACAAGCCCTAATAGACATGAGTCCCTATAGGTTAAGAGAAACAAGCTCCAAATGACATTACCAAAAGAAATGATCCTATTCAGATACTATTAAATTTCCTCGAGATTCTATTTATATATTATTAGATTTTGTTTGTATCATTTTAATATATTGTATCTATTTATGTAAAAGCTTCTATATAAACCCATGAGATTATACAAATATAAAACTAAGTATTACAACTATATTTACATTCCATCTCTTACTATTCTTTTCTTCTTTATGGTATCATAGACTTATTGAAGAAAACACCGATCTTATGGGGCTCGGGTGCTATCACCCGACCCCAAATCCGTTTGTCTTCCTTATTTATATCACTTCTCAACCCGATATCTCTCTCATTTTACCGCCTTCATTGTAATCTCAAGAAACAAAGTTCTGATTTATGAGAAAATTTCAATTTAGTTCAATCTTTTTTCTTTCAAAATTTTGAGTATATCACTGTTTTCTTTCTTTAAATAGTGTAAATACTTTTTTTAACATATTTATTCAATTTAGCCCAATTTTAGTAAAATATTGATGTAATTTCTTTATTTCTCAATGGGTTTATTATTTCTTATATTAATAGTAGTCTCCTTATTCTACTATATTTCTTTCTCGTTTAAAATTTATCTGATATTTAGTATCTATATCCTAATTATGATCACTCTATCAAAATTCAGCTAAATTTTTTTCTTTTCTCACCTCCACAAAAATGGATTATCAATATATATATATATATATATATTATTTATCACGCTATCTTAAGCCATTTTCCACATTTTGCTCATTCTACCATCATTGGTTTTTTATCCATTTTTTTCTTAGCGGACATATTCAATAATATATAATGTATTAATTATTCATCCACTTGAGTTTACGGATAGTAACAGACAATAAATTACATTAAAGTCACAAGACACCACAAGTCAAGAGACACAAGCCTTAATAAGCATTACCAAGTCATAATCCTACTAGAGCAACAAGATATGAGTCCGCACAAGTTAGGAAAAACAAGCCCCAACAAGCATTACCAAGAGACACTATATGTTATGCCCCGACCCGATTTGGTCAAAACCCTGTAAGCAACCCGCCACTCCCTTTGGTCTAAGAAAGATTTCTCTTCCTTTTTAAATCGCGAGTAGTAAAGTGTCCTTTTCACCTAGTTTCATGGAATAACATTATACAAAACTTGAGTAATTTAGAGGCATACCTGACTTAAGGTTCAACTTCACGAAATCCTCTAAGGTTTTTGTCTCCTTTCCTGAAAAGGGGTTAAAAGGGAGTGGGTGAGTTTTTATAACTCAATGAGCGGGTGTTGGGAGTAAGTTTTCAAAAAGATTTAGTTTAAAACTGTAAAACCCATCCTCTTAGACCAATGAAAACTGGGAAAAGAACCAAACTGAAAATAGTAAAAAAATGTTAAATATGAAATGGTGGAAAAACTGAAATTTTTTTATCAAGAGATTTTTGAAAGAAAGGAGTCTGGCACACTCTAATGATAAATGTTTTTTCTTAAAAGTCAAAACTTTTGAAAAATCCATTCACTTAGTAGTTGTACTCACCCCTCCTCTATATCCCTTTTCACCAGGATCCAACCAAACCAGGTCGGGGCGTGACAGGGTTGGGGCATGACAAGTTTTGTATATTGCTACTCTAGGAAAGACGGGTAAAAGGACGCCTTGCTCCTCGCAGTTTAGAAAGGGTGAAACCCTTAATGGACCAAGGGGAGTGGCAGGTTGCTCACGGGGATCCTACTAAATCGGGTCAGGGTGTGATAGGTTTTCTCTTGAGAGTTGCTGGTTCTTTTTCCAGTTTTCTTGGTCCGAGAGGATGGGTTTCACACCATAAGTCAAGAGACACCAACTGTAACAGGCATTACTAAGTTATAATCCTACTGGAGTTACAAGAAATGAGTTCACACAAGTTAAGAGACACAAGCAACAGGTATTAACAAGAGACATGAGCCTATTAAGATATTGTTAGATTTTCCCGAGATTGTTTTTAGATATTAGTAGATTTTGCTCATATCATTTTAATGTACTGTATCTATTCATGTAAACATTTCATTAAGCATATATAAACCTATGAGATTTTACAAATATCAAATCAATTATTACAACAATATTTACATATATTGTCTATCTCTCATTATTTTGTTCTTTAAAAAGTAACTTGTTAAGTATATGACAATTGCAAGAAAAAGAATTGATTATCATAATACAACCTAGAACCTTCCAAGTGTTACACCCTAAAAAGGTATTATTTTTCTAGCTAAGATGATAGATAATCATTTGTTTTCAATTAATACAATTAATATAACAGTAAATATATCAAATTAGTCAGCATACTTGCTACTACACATAACTTAGCTAGATTATGGCACTATAGATATGGACGTCTCAACTATGCACGCATAATGACACTAGCAACAAAAAAGATTAGATATTTACCTTTCATTCCTATTATTGAAGAAACTTGTGCATGCTGTTTAATTGGAAAGCAACACTAAAAATCAATCCTACACCAAACTACCTAGAGAGAAAAAAGGACCTTACAATTAATATATTTAGATATTTGTGGTCCTTTGAATCCCGGGTCAAATGGAGGTTATATATATATATATATATATATATTATGATTACAACAAGAAAATGTGGGTTTATTTCTTAAGAGAAAAATCTGAAATATTTAATTTTTTTCAAAAGTTTTAAGAATTCACTAGAAAAATAAGTAGGGATACTTATAGCTTGTCTGAAGAGGGAAATAAATATGGTTTGTTGGAGTTTGAAAATTTTTGTACAATAAAATTAAGTGAACTAACTATGGTTTACCCACCACAACAAAATTGTGTGGCAAACAGAGGGAACAAGATACTATTAAACAGGATAAGGTGTTTATTGGAAGATAGCAAGTTACCAAAAGTTCTATGCTGATATAAGATATGCACATATGCAACATAACTAAATATTTTGAAACGATTAACCATGGGTTTAAAACTGCTCGATGCTTCCTCTTTGTGTCATGTCAGAATACTTATTTAATATGTCTTTTATTGACTTTGTAGGACACTTATTTAATATGTAAATTGCCAAATTTGTAGCTTCTGGCCTCAAGTCTATATTTCTAGGCATCTAAGTGAACAAAGAAAGACATAGACAATTTATCCAAAGACAAAAAAATTATTATTAGTAAATATGTGGTTTTTAATAAGAGTTGGAAAAATAAGGAAACAAAGAAATTCTAACCTATAATGAAGAAATATGCACAAGAAATAGTGTTAAATGCAGATCTAGAGGAAAATGAATCATAAGAATCATAGATAACACATCTAACAGAAAAGGAGGAAATCAGAAAATTGAAGAAAACGAATTAGAAGAAGATAACTCAAGTTAAGAGCATAAAATCATGGATCACAGGAGGATGAAAAAACATCCATTATTTTTGTTGCTCATAAAAAAAAACATCCATTATGGATGAAAGAATATGTAATTCTAGATCCTACATGTTACAAGGAGGAAATAAAATATAATAATTGGAATGAAGCTATGGATGCAAAAAAACATGCTATTGAAAAGACAATGAGTCAACTTTAACATATTTGTCTTTTGGACATAAAAATATTGTGTTAAATGAATATATAAAATAAAATATAATGAAAAAGGAGATATAGATAAATATAAGGGTGCGGACTAGTAGTAAAATGATATTATCAAACATATGATATATATTATGAAGAGATATTTGCTAATATTGTTAGATGAGATATTATTAGGCATATTTATCATTTAGAAGTAAACAATATATTTTTACATGGTGAGGTAAATGAAATTGTATACATAGAACAACATGAGAGATATAAGAAAAATGGAGAATAGTTGAAGATTTATAAACTGAATAAGGTTTTGTATGGACTCAAACAAGCTCATAGGGCTTAGTAAAATAATTTTTTTTTCTTGTATTTATTTTTATTTGTATCTGTAATATTATTAAAAAATATCATATCTATCTTATTATATATATAATAAGTAATTATTATATTAATTTAATAAATACTATTCAATCATATTAATATGGTAAAACACAATATATTTGTGGAAAATTATTTAGAAAAAACTATTTTAATAAAATAAAATAAAATCATACTTATATATATAAGTTATAATACTTTAGATAATTTTGTTATTATTTTTGGTAATGTGATTATTATATAAAATATCATACCTATTTTATTAAATACACAAGTTTATATAAATTTTACAACCAAACTATGTTTTATATGCTCAATTCTCCATACAAATACTTTTATTAAGCCATAGATTGAAAGTATATCACTTGTAGAATACATCATTTGTTGACCACAACTAATATGGCAGGTACATTCAAGTTAGAGGCGAGAATATCTTCACGGGAGGATGAAGAAGAAGATTATGACTTAATACTATTCAATATACTTTACGAGAATACTACACAAGTTTTAGAGATGGATGAATCTGAGGAGGATGTTAATGTGGAGTATGAAAACTCTGTAGAAGTGAATACCAGCAGATATTTCAATAGAAACCAATTAAGTGATTTCGATAGCATGGAATCAGCATTTAATTCCCTGATGGACGCAATCGTCGCTCCTAATTTGATGAAAGCAACATGTGAGCAGTTGGCAGATACAGCTCAGCTCATCAACAATAGATTGAGCGATCTAGATGATGAGCAACAATATGTAGTTGATATCACCATTAATATGGCACTCAAATTTGAGGGTGAAAATAGCAACAGTTTAGATAATTATTTTGAAAATTTGCTTATAGAAAAGGTATGTGACAATGATTGTAAAAAAGTATATAATCCATATACTTCACAGTCTTGGTCACTCATACCCCTCGAGGAAATGGAAGACGATGACACTTGCCCAATTTGTTGTCAAGAATACATAAATGATAATGACAGCCCTATTGTAATGATACAGTGTTCACATAAATATCACTTTAATTGTATATTTAGGTGGTTACGACAAAATGATGGATGCCCACTTTGTCGATCCGAAGTAGCTTACGCCTATGATATGATTATTATTTATCTGCCAATGATATATGACGATTACTCAGACTGATATTGTAATTTTATTTTTGTAAATAAATTTTAAAAAATATCTCATTTTGCACTATAATTATATATTTTATTTTGCCCTTACATTATAATATAATCTCTTATATATACACTTACCCAAAATCACAAATTAAAAAATGGTCTAAAAATGAAAAGCAAATAATTAAACTAATGATAACAAAATTTGGTATTCTAATAAATATTATATCAAATTATACTATAATATATATATTAAAATAAAATCAATCCCATACATTATTTATTATCAACAAATTTATGGGAAGTACATTCAAATTAGAGGCGACAATATCTTCAACAGAAAACAATAAAGATGAATATTGCGACTTAATTTTATTTACCATCAATTATAAAAAATTATGTAGAAAATCTAGTAATTGAAGAATATAATAACTCTATCCACATTGAACCAGATGAAAACTTGATCGATCAGACAAGAAACAAGTATATTCATAGAAGACACATGGGGGATTTCTACACGATGGAATTAGAATTTACCTCACTGATGGAAGATCTGGTCCCTCCTTTTTGGTTGGAAGAGATGACCGAGCAATTGGCCAACACAGTTAACATTATTGGCAATATACAACAAATTAAAGTTGATATCATGATAGAGACGAGAACAACCACTTTCGATGTTGATACAGATTATCGTCTACATAATTATTTTGAAAACTTGCTTGAACATCGATTGTGTAATTATAATTGTAGGAACATATATATTATGGATACTTCCGAAACGTGGCAACTCATCCCGCTAAATGAAATTGAATATAATGACTATTGCGTGATATGTTTTGAGAATTATATGAATAATAATGATAGTAACATTATAATAACACCCTGCTCACAAAACTATACATGTCCACTTTGTCGTGATGAATTAAATTACCCCTATGACATGGTTATTATTTATCAATCCGTCATAAATGATAATTGTGAAGACTGATATTTAATTTTTTTTGTTATTTAACTCTTTATTTTTTTAAATTATTAATTAAAATATATTAATGTCAACTCATAATATTAATATTATTGATGCACTACATTCTAAATACACTTATACTTTAATTTTCTATCGCTACTATCTTTATTTTAGAATTATCTAATTATAGAAAATATTGTACAAACCAACTTAAATACAAATAAATCTTACATAACATTACTCTTTGAACTTCAATTTTTAAACCTATCTTATTTTGTAATTCAGTAAACATATTATATTATATTTTAAAAATTATAAATAAAAAAATAATATGGAGACATGGAATTAATTAGTTGAGCATATAAGTATTATATCAATTTATTGTATAATATATATAAAATTACATAAATTAGTTTAAGGGTGGGTGAATGATGGCTGTCCAAAATCTATACATACTCATTGCACTCCATTCTATCAAAATGGAAAAAAATATATACTTATGATAATATTGCATTCCATTCTATAAAAATGGAATATATATATATATAATAGTTTGTTTTAATAATTTGGGATGTTGAAACGACTTAATTCTATAAAAAAATGTACCCATCTCCATTCTCATGTGCACTTTTTTCTTTCCATGTATATCTCCCCTATTTTAATGAATTTTCATACAAAATTTCCATTTTATTCATAAATTTTGATCGATTCCTATTTAGATATTTGTAAGTAAGAAAAGTAATAATATCATAAAAATAAAAATAAATTGAAATTATTATAAAATTATATAAAAATCTTAAAAGTATCACATATTCATCCTAACATTCTTACACTCGAATAAAAAATTATAAATGATTTCATATATTGTGATGTAATGTACACTAATTTAAGAGATAATATAGATATAGTAGAAAATGATGGAAAGTGCCCCATAATAAATTTGGTCAATGTTAATGATATTCACTCCCAACTCAGTCTACTGGCCAAATTGATGATGAGTGGATATGGTTCTGATTATTTATAATTTATTTTAATATTATTTTCAAATAAATAAAATATAATTGAATAATTTAAATATCACTTCACATCTAAACTTGGAACCAAAAAGTTATCCAAACTATAACTATAAAATATTGAATGGTTGATTATTTAATTTGGGAGAATTTTAGATAATTTGAATAAATAAATACTAGTAAATTATTTTAATAAAAAATAAGAAATTTTAATTTACTTTATTTAATAAAAATATAAAACAATAATAAATTTTAAAATAAAATAATTAATTCAAAAATAAATAAATATAAAATAAAATACTATACTTAAAATATCTGTAATTCTAAGTTGTTGAATGAGATCTAAATAATCATTCTAATAATAATAAACTTTGTCTTTGAATTTATATATATTTAAAAATAACTTGGCAAAGTAAACTTTTAGATAGTAATTCTATATTGACTAAAAAAAATTATAAATTAATAAGAATATATATTTTTATGATCCACAATATTTTATCATTACCATTAGGTAAGTTAAAATCTCTCTAACAAGTATTGCTTGTCTTTGAGCAATCTACTACTACCTACTTATTCCTTTTCCCAAAATGATAGCATCAAATAATACTTTTAGAAAATATTTACATATATTTATTTATAAAATAGATGTAAATTAGTTATTGTGCGATCTAACCAATTGTTTTCATAGTATATATAATAAGAACAAATAGATTTCTCATAAAAATATTGCAACCATTAAAGTGTATCTTGTAATAGAATAAAAATATTATATGAATTTGTGTAATAAAATGATAAAATATTAATTTAATAAATGTAGTTTAATGTACAAATAATAATAATAATAATAATAATTATTATTATTATTATTTATTTTTACACTTCACATTTTCACTCAATTAATATAAAATAAATTTTATCTAAAACTAAAATTATAATTGAGTTTTTATAGTTTAAATATTATATGTGACATATCATTTAATAGTTACTCAAACCTAAAATTTAAATTAGTTAAATTAGGAATATGAATTATCTTTATTTGGCTAGTTTTAGCATTGATGGAGAGAGAAAAATTTTTATGAGAATTAATGAGAATGCTATTGTGCAAAAATATTGAAGAAATAATAATAACATAGTATCTATCATCATTCATATAACTTTGAATTTTTTTAATTTTAACACACACAAAATATGAAAGGATAATAAATGGCATAAAAATATATAATTTATTAATTTTATTTTATTTTGATACTAACATTTTAGTTGATGAGACTCGTCAAAGTTATATATAAAATTTTACATTATATTATAATTTTAATTTTTTCACAATATTATAAAAATCACTCATGTTATATAGAATAATTGATAATTGATGCACAACATAATAAAAAGAGACAAAATAACATACAACATACTTGTCAATCCTCGTCATGATGTTGGATGAATGTGAAGGTTTACGTAGTGGTACAAGAATCACCTACGCTCAATTCTATCTTATTAGAATTGGTTGAATTAAATCATCATATTTTGTATTTTTATTATTATTTAGAAGTTCGGGATGATTTTAATATTAAAAATAGAATTGTGTTCAATACTTTTTCAACCAAAGATTTATTTTAATTTCATTTAAAATTTTATTAATCCATTTTTATAATACTTTACTTTTACTAATTATTTGCTACTTTTTAGCTAAATAACACATATCATTTATTTTGTTGAACTGACAACTAAATAAAGTGGAGAAATTTTGTCGTTAAATTCCAAGGTAACCAATTAATATCTGCTTAGACTTTGAGATTGCATGCACAAAACTATTAAATATGAGAATATAAAAATTTTAAGATATTTGGTGTATACACATATAGTAAGGATTGAAGGATGGAGATGTACTAGTGTTGATGCCAAAGTCTATCTATGTAATAATAGGGACTGTGAGTAGTGGTAAAGAGAATGTGTATTTAGAGGTTGAAATTTGTTAAAATTATTGCAAAAATATTTTTTATAAAATATTTGCTATTAAAATATAATGTTTTAAATATTTGATATAATAGTAATATTTACTTTAAAAATTATATAATATAATCTAAATATATATATTTTTTGTTTTTGCTCAACAATCTAAATATAATTAATATAGTTAAATATGATAAATATATTTAGATAAAAAAATAAGTAGATGCATATTGTAATTTGATAAATATATTAGGTAAATATGAGTAAGAAAATGTTAATATATTAATTTGATAAATATACCACAAAATACCATTTATATATATATATGGAAAAATATTTAGAATTTTATGGAATTATTAGGTAAAATATCACACCTATTTTATTGTTTTACGTAGATAAATAAGTTTATATAAATTTTGCCAATATCTCCGTGTACTTTCATAACCAACCTATATTCAAACCAAATTTTTTAGGCAACATGGGAAGTACATTCAAATTAGTGGCAAGAATATCTTTAGCAGATGATGAAGACGAAGATTATGACATAATCCTATTCTCTATTAATTACAAAAATTGTAAAGAAATTATGGTAATAGATGAAGATAACGACTATATCTATGTTGAGCCTACAGATGAAAACTTGATCGACCAGACCACCCACATGTATTTTAATAGATGCAATTTGACAGACTTCCATGCATTAAATTCAACATTTACCTCACTCTTAAATGATATAGTTCCTTCACATTGGCTTGAAGAGACCTTTGAGCAATTAATAGATGCAGCTGAGATCATTGACAATAGGGTGAGCAATTTATGTGAGCAAAACCTTCAAGTTGATATTACCATAGCGACCGTAACAACCATGTTCTCTAGCGATAATAGTAATTCCCGTCTAAACGACTATTTTGAAAATTTACTTTCACAGAAGATTTTTAATTATGATTGTAAGAAGGTATATGATCGCGATACTTCTGAGTCTTGGCCGCGAGTACCGTTGGATGAAATTGAAGATGATGACACTTGCTCCATATGTTGTCAGGAGTATATCAACGATAATGATAGCGATGTTATAAAGATACCATGCTCACACAAGTTTCACTCTAAGTGTATATTTAGATGGCTCAGACAAAATCTTGTATGTCCACTTTGTCGTTATCAAGTACCTTACCCTATCCACATGGTTATTGTTTATGAGGAGGAAATTCATAACGATTGTGAAGACTAATTAGAGAATATTTAATTCTAATACATTTTTAGTATAAATTAAATTTTGTGATTTATAAAATTATATTTGTATATCTCAATTTTTAACTTATAACTTATTAATTGATTATATTAATTCAAGTATGGAGCACAAATATTGTGAATTTGATTGGATTTGGAGTACATAATTATTTTTTATTTATAGTATATTTTTATAAAATTATTAGTGGTATATTTCCATCATAGAAAATATTATACAAAAAAAAACTCAAATGCAAATATGGCTTACTAATTCATTGTTCTAACTCACTATATTTTTTAATTAATTGTGTAAAACAATTACTATTCTAAAAAAAATTCAAATGCAAATAATGCTTACTAATTCTTTAAATTTATCTTTAATTTGCAAACATATTTTTAGTTTACACTTCACTAACACATATACTATCTTTTATATAGGCTTAAAAGTCACAAATCCAAAAATAAAACATAATAAAACTCATAAATAAAATTTTTTGGATATTGTGATAAATATTATATTAAATTATTCTATAATATACATAAAATTAAATAAATTTCTAGTTCATCCGTGGATAATACATCTCCTAAATCTATGAATTACTCTTCATCATTATGCCCACTTTCTTCCTTCAATCTCCAAATCTAAATTATCTTTCTCCTATTTTAATAAATTTTCTTATAAAATTTTCATTGTATCCATAAAATTTGATATATATATATATACCTATTTTAAAAATTTTAATTAAAAAAGTAATAATATCATAAATATAGAAATAAATTAAAATAGTTATAAATTTTAAAATATAACTTATTGATATTAATTATTCATTGGTATATTTCTACATTCATATTCCCAATAAAAAAATTATAAATAATTTAATAGATGGGTGCCTAAATGAGATTAGAAACAATAGATATAAACTTCGAAATTTGGGCAATGTTAAGAAGAAACCCCCAACCCCAATCCTAACCAAATGAAATGTCTCAATTAACAACATATTGTTCTTCCTTAACTAATTTAAATTATTTATCTTTTATTTTAATATTATTTTCAAATAAATAAATAAACATATTTAATAGTTTAAAATTTTAAAATATTATGTGCGTACAAGAGTTCTCCCACCTAATTCCAAAAGTAGAATAGTTGATTATGTAATTTGAAAGAGAGTTTTAGATGAATTCAATAAATAAATAGTGGTATATTATTTTAATAAAAATAATAACGAATTATAATTTACTCTATTTAATAAAAAATTTAAAAATTTAAAAAATTAATAAAATAATTAATCCCAAAAAATATATATATAAAATAAAACATTATATTAAATAACATAATGCCTGTAATATACTAAAATGTTAGTATTCTAAATCTTGCTTCTAATTTCTACTCCAGTGAATTTTTTTCTCCAACAACCAAATTATATAATATTTATAAGAAAAAACTATTATTTAATTTAAAATAAATTTATCAACTATTTAACAGGTACAATAAAAATGAACAATAATTTTTGTTATTATCATTTTTCTATTTTGTATCTTTCTGTTTTTATTGTTTTGTGCATATTTTAAATTAATTATATTATTATAATATATAATTACAAATTAAGGAAAAATGTGTCATTAAAAATTTTGTAAAAATAATTATACTAAAAATAATAAACAAATGTGAAAGTTAATGCACAACTTCTTATTACGGTCACTAATTATACTATATACATTGTCTTTTACATTAAAAAATTATACCATAATATCAAACTTTATTTTCAATTCACATTTTAGCTGCATTTAATAATAATGTGATTTTAGATAAATATTATTTAATTATATATAAATTATCATTTTTACACAAACTTTTCAAATTTGCTTCTTATTTGATAAAAAATAAATTTATCTAAAATTAAATGTGTTATTGACTTTTTATAGTTTAAATATGATATATTATATACAAATAATAATGGCATGTAATTATGATTGTAGCTAAATAGAATATTTATCCTCAACAAATTAAAAGATGGTAAATTGAACAATATACCATGAAATTTATGAAATAATTTGTAAATATGTAAATATACTCTATATGATATTGTATTCATAATGAGTGGATATATTAAGTCTATATATCTTTCACTACATTAATTTTTTTTTCTTTTAAAATTTACGCACTCTTCATTGTTATCAAATTTAAGCAATAAGCTATTTTACTGAATATATGAACACTAACAAAAAAATCAAGTGCATTACTACGTATGATTTTATTTATAAACAGAATACTAATACATTCTCGTTTTTTTTATAAATGAAACATTGACATTTATTCATCATATTTATAAAAAACTTAATTGAATATATACTGTATATTATTTTTTCTTATAACGCAAGTAACTATTACCAATACAATATTCTTGCATTTGACTTTAATTTGACAACATATCTTATTTTGTGCTTAAGTTATAACATCTCTTATATAAGCTAGATAGACAAATCACAAAATTATCTAAAATAGGTATGATATTTTAGATAATATTCACCTTACCCAACCTATCACTTTTACCTAAATAAGTAAGATATTATTATATTTTATTAAAATAATTTTTCTAAATAATTTTTTACATAAGTTTTTATTGTACAAAATGAATAGTTATTATATATATATATATTTAAAAAATTACATTTTAATATCATATATTTTATAAAATAAATATTTTATGATAATTTTAACTTCTCATTAAGTTTAATAAGGTACAGAGAACAATGTTCATTATATTTTCTTTACTAATTAATTAATTATTAAATTTTAATTTGAAGTATGATCATTTTTAGTGCATCACCCTAATTCCTATCCCTAAATGGCTCATGGTTCTTCACCATCACCAAGGTGAAGAACCCTAAACACTTGATTTAAGTACGAGAGATTACCCAATAATAAAAAAAAATGAATTTACATATATAGTACTTGTTTTCATTCTTGAGCAAACTCTGGTGGTTTATTTGATTTTGCCTCTTTCTTGTGAGATAATCATACTAGGTTACAAGAAAGAAAAAAAAAATAGACGTTTGTGAGCTATCAAATAAATAGTAAAATATTTTATATATTTATCTTATTTATATGTGTTACAAGAAAATGAAGAAATTACATTTTTATCTCTCTTTGTAATATTTTAAAAGAAAATTTTATGAACATTCTATATATAATTACAATGAATGAGAGATAAATATTTATAATTACATCATCAATTACTTGTTAATAGATAGTACAAGAATATTCGAAGTATTTATATTACTTGTTTATCTCTCCCAAATTATGTACTTGTAATATTTCAAATGAATATATACTTTTATTACATATGTTTATTTTTTATCACTATTTATATTTGTAACATTTAAAAAATATTTCATATGAATATTCTAAATAAATATTTTATCTATATATAAACTACAATTAATAAAATAAATAAAATAAGAGAAACATTTTCATTATGTACTTGTAATATTTCAAATGAATATATACTTTTATTACATATGTTTATTTTTTATCACTATTTATATTTGTAACATTTAAAAAATATCCCATATGAATATTCTAAATAAATATTTTATCTATACATAAACTACAATTAATAAAATAAATAAAATAAGAGAAACATTTTCATTACATTATTAATTTTTTGTATCATCTATTTCAATTAATTGGTTTCTTCAATCTCCGCGCTTTAATATTTTTTCCCTAAATTTATCTATAAAATCTTTATTTAAAATTTTAATATCGATAAAATTTGATAAATTCTTATTTTTCAAATTTTAAGTAAAAATTTTAAAATATAATTTATTATTATTATTATTTATCTTATTATTATAAACTGATATTTGGAATAATAAATTAGAAAACATTGAGTATGATTTAATAAATTAGAATATAATAGACTAATGATTAAGACAACCATAAAATAAATTATGGGAAGTGTATATTATGTTTTTCCTTCATTATTTTAAATTATATATATTCTATTTATAATATTAATTTTAAATAAATAAAAAAATACATTTAATTGCTGAAAATTTAGAAATATAACTTGTGAACTAAACTTTAAACAAAAGTTTTTTTTTGCTCCAAACCAAAATTGGATTTAACATGTAAGAGTTGTGAAAACTATAAAAGTTAAAATGTTTCATTATTTTGAGAGTGAGTTTATAGATTATTTAAATAAATAAATATTATTATATTTTTATAATAAAAATAAGGAGTATTAATTTTACTTATTTAGTAAAAATCTAATAATAATAATAATAATAATATCTAAAATAAAAGAATTAATCACAAAATAAACAAATACACAACAAAATACTATATTAAATAGTTTCATCTATGTGTTGTAATAAAATATTAGTATTAATATCTATGTGAAAAGTAGGGAGATATCTATCATAAATTTCTATAGAAAATAACGGAAAATATTTTTTTCTAATATTTTTTTAAATTTTATATAATTCTATTTGTATTGTTTTGAGCATATTTTAAATTAATTATATTGTTAATATATATAATTGCAGAATAAGTAAAATAAATGTGTTATAAATAATATCCCTAACAGACAACTTCCTCCTACCAATCTTTTTTTTTTCTTTTTTGATAAATTATTTACTTGCTAATTTTAATGCATTTATTTATTTTAAATTTTTATCTTAAAATATTTAGTAATCATATATTATCTACATTAAATATTAATGCAATTAAGTGATTTTAGGTAAATTAAAATAATCCCACATTAATTAATTATAAAGAATATCGAAATTTTATGATAATATATATTTGACTATTATATTTCACTCATATTTTCTTAAATCAATCAATAAACAATTATTATCATAGTAATATACTTTTAACTTTCAATCATTTGTATTATATATTATGAATATTATTTTGAGAGTGAGTTTATAGATTATTTAAATAAATAAATATTAGTATATTATTTTAATAAAAATAAGGAGTATTAATTTTGCTTATTTAGTAAAAATCTAATAATAATAATATCTAAAATAAAAGAATTAATCACAAAATAAACAAATACTATATTGAATAGTTTCATCTCTGCAATTTACTAAAAATATTAGTGTTAATATCTATGTGAAAAGTAGGGAGATATCTATCATAAATTTCTATAGAAAATAAATGAACAATATTTTTTTATAATATTATATCTTAAATTTTATATAATTCTATTTGTCTTGTTTGAGCATATTTTAAATTAATTATATTGTTAATATATATAATTGCAGAATAAGTGAAATAAATGTGTTATAAATAATGTTTTATAAATAATATTCCTAACAGGCAACTTCCTCCTACCAATCTTTTTTTTTCTTTTTTGATAAATTATTTACTTAGCCATTTATTTATTTTAAAATTTTTATCTTAAAATATTTAGTAATCATATACCATCTACATTAAATATTAATACAATTAAGTGATTTTAGGTAAATTAAAATAATCCCACATTAACTAATTATAAAGGATATCGAAATTTTATGATAATATATATTTAGCTATTATATTCCACTCACATTTTCTTAAATCAATCAATAAACAATTATTATCGTAGTAATATACTTTAACTTTTAATTCATTTGTATTATGTATTATGAATATTAATTTGATTTAATAGTAAAGTGATAGATGAAATTTTTACTATCAACTAAAAATATATATTTGTGTAAAAACACTAAAAATATATATTATAAATTTATAAGAATATATACAATAGCACATTAAAAATAATTTTAATTATCACTGACAGTTGTTATATGTCTCTTTTAAACCAAGGTACTACTACCTAACCAATAACCAATCTTGTTAGTTGTTCTCTCAAATTATATGGTATAGTATCAAATAATATTTTTTAGAAAAATATTTTACTGATTTTTCTTTAAACTTGTTATAAATTAGTCATTATTCATCTAGTAAAATATATTTATAGTAAATATAATTTGAAAAATTAAAATTACGACAAATAAATTTCACGTAAAATTATACATACCACTTATATACATTGTAATATTTAAATATTGAATAATTTATATAATAAAATGATAAAAATATTTATTTTATAAATATTATTCAATGTTCAAATAATAATATTATTATTATTTAAAATAAATTATTTAGTAAAATAAAATGGAGAAGTTTCATTCACTCAAGGAGCTCATTTTTTTAATCTAAATAACTTTAGTACACTATATAAATTATATGATATTTATTTTTTTATTTTATTCTTGTATATTTTATTTAGAATTATGTAATAAAATATATATTAAAATTTTATAATATAATTTATTATATACATACACATTATTTTTACTATATAATTATATAATATTTATATATAATTATTATAATATAATTAAAGTTACTTTATTTTTTATTATAGTAATAAATTAAATTTATTATATGATTTAATTATATAATAAAATGTAATACATATAATTTATTATAAATAATTATACTTATATATTTATGATAATATTTTATTATACATATTTTATTTTCATATTAATATTTAATTTTATCATATAATGCACGTAATAAATTTAATTTAATTATATATAAAAAAATAAATATTATATTATTTAATAAATTATTAAATTTAATTAATAGTTTCGTAAAATATTGTCCTGTGTAGTAATAGATCCATCAAGGAAAACTATATATCCTCCCATAGCTTACTGCTCACTCTTTTCCATATAACTTTGAAAATTTTAAAAAAAATGGTAACACTCACAAAATCTCAAAAGATAATAAATGTCTCAAAAAAATTATTAATTTTTTTTCTTTTAATACCAACTTTTTAATTCATCAAAATTATTTAATATATATATAAAATCTTACATTATATTATATTTAATAAGTAGTGCATGTTTTGGGTACTAAAAAAATGGAATTGTGTTGAATGCTTTTTCAACCAAATATTTATTTTAATTCCATTTAATAATTTATTCATCCATTTTTATAATAATTCAGTTTTATTAATAAGTTGCTACTTTATATAAATAAGGCATTCTATCTCTTTAGTTGAACATAGTGCCATAGTGTGTGAGAGATTGTGTTAGATTTTCTTTTTCCATTCATTTTTTATACAAAGTTGAATTCTTATGTCTTACTAATTAACATTTAAAATCTTCCGTATAAGATAACATTTACTTTGTTAGAGATGAACTTTGATAATTATAATAATAATTTTCAATTAAGAATCATACGAATATTACTTAGGAGGATTTAGTTTTATATGTTGCTATAAGTCATATAAAATACTTGGTGCATATACATATATAGTAAGTGATGAGGATGGAAGCTGGGAGGAGGTCTCCAAGGGAAAAAAATTCCGAGAATGCATCTTGAACTTGAGATAGCCCGTAAAACGCTGACGTAGTGGAAGATGTGTATGAGAGAATATATTGAATTAGAGATTGAAATTTTATAAAATATTTGGTATTAAAATAAAATATTTTAAAATTTTGATATAATAATGTTAATTGCTTATATATATAATTTTACTTAAATATAATTAATAAAGTTAATTTTATATAGATAAAAATAATTATATGTATATTATAATTTGATAAAAATATTAGTAACAAAATCATAATATATTAATTTGATAAATACAACACAAAATATATATATAACAAAATACAATTTATATATAGAAAAATATCTAGAAGTTTATGTAATAATTTTTTAAAAATATCATACCTATTTTATTTTTAATAATTGAATATATAAGTTTCACAGCTACCTCAACCACGGATTTAAAGGAAATTTCTTACTCACCCACAACATTATACACACAACATTATGGCAAGCACATTCAATTTAGTGACAATAATATCTGTAATGGAGGAAGAAGATGACGATAAAGATTATGACTTAATCAAATTTTCTATCAATTATGAAAATAATGAAGAAATTATAGTAAAGGATGACGACTATATACATATTGAGTCTACTAATGAAAACTTGATAGATAATAGCACGAGCGAGTATTTTAATAAATGTGACTTGACTGATTCGGAGACAATGGAGTCAGAATTTACCTCACTCATGGATGATATCGTCCCTGCAGAATGGCTTAAAGAGACCGTGGAGCAATTGGTTGAGACTGCCCAGCTCATTCACGCTGAAGTGAGCAATATATGCGAGTAACATCTTCAGGTTGATATTGCTATAAAGACAGTAACCACCACATTTAACCCTCACGAGGATGGTGATTCTAGTATACATGAATATTTGGAAAATTTTATTAATGAGAAGATTTCTATTTTTAATTATAAAAAGCAATATAATCGAGATAATTCCGAGTATTGGCCACGAGTATCGTTGAATGAAATTGAAGAAGATGAGATTTGCTCGATCTGTTATGAGGAATATATCCACGATAACGATAATGATAGTGATATTATAATAATACCATGTTCACATAAGTTTCACTCTAGTTGTATATTAACGTGGATACAAGAAAGTCTTACCTGTCCACTTTGTCGTTACAAAATTACTTACCCTATTGTTAAAGTTATTGTTTATCCACATGTTATCCATAATGATTTAGAAAATTGATAGAGTAAACATTCAAATCTAATTATATTACCTTATTACTGTCAATTAAACTTTGATATTTTTAAGAAACTAATTACCCAATTGTTAAAGTTATCGATTTATCCACATGTTATCCATAATGTTTGTGAAAATTGATAGGGTAAACATTCAAATCTAATCATATTACCTTATTAGTGTAAATTAAACTTTGATATTTTTGAGATTGTATTTATATTTTTAACTTTTAATTTATAACTGGTTAATTCAAATATATTAATTTAAATATTATCCACACAATATTAATATTGTAAATTACAAATAAGTTAATGATAATAGTATAATAATATTTATATATAAATATTCTAAATTACAATAAAAAAAGTGATGGATACTTTAAATTAAAAATTAGTAATGATAAATTGTTATATATATATATATATAGTTAAATATAGCTAATACATTTAGATAAAAAATAAGTCCATATATATTATAATTTGATAAACATGTTGTTGGTAGCTATAATATACAACAAATAGTAAAAAAAAAAAAAAAGAGATTTACTTGTAATCAAAATAAAGTAGTTGTTGAATAAACAAGTTGGTGATTTTTTTTAACTTGTGTGATAATGAAATGTATAACTTGGATACTTAGCACCATATGATATTAAGTAGAAAAAAGAAATAGAAGAGTGGTCTGGAAAGTTTTTTAATAAACTTTATTCTTACAGTTTTCTTTTTCATATTCTTATCCTCATCATTTTCATCTTGCTGGTTGACCCAAATCATCTAACTCCATCTTTCCTTTCTTATCACTTGACTAGCCATCAGTTTTTTGGCTGATCAGAGAGTTCAAATTTGGTTGGAATCCCTGCACACAAGAAGAAAGTTAAGGAAATCAAACAGGTACTTCAAGTTTGATCATTCATTCAAGTCAATATTGTTTCAATCATTGGTATCTATGAATCTTGTTAAAAATAAATATTAAAAAGAAAAAAATATGAGATAAAAAGGTCCTTAGAACAATGACTACAAGATACAACTATTACTAATGCTCTATTAAAGATTTATAATGTGGACACACTCAATGTGGAAGATGTTCAAACTAGTATGAGAGCAAAGAATAAAGGGAATGAAAGATGTACCTGATCTGAAAAATGTGAGTCATTTACATTCACGAAACTAATTTTCTTTCGGGTTTAAAAAATTACAACTAGTGTATGATGATTGATATATATGGATCAATCAACCTTATGTCAAATGGAAAACAAAGATATTTGGTCACACTTATCTATGCCTATAGTCAGAAAATATTGATTTATTTTTTGACATCAAAGTCACAAGTGTTTCACAGTTTTCAAGTGATTTAAGATACTAATTGAAAGGCAATCTAAAGAGTAACTAAGATGTTTAAGAATAAACTGAGGAAAATTTAAATCTCATAAATTTGATAATTTTGTAGTGAGAAAGATATTAGAAGGCAGTTTACTGGTGCTTACACAAACCAAAATGAGGTGTTTGAGAGTAGAAATTACACTATTCTAAATATGATGTGAAACATGTTGTATGGGAGAAGAGTTCCTAAGTAGTTATGTACATATGTAATAAAATTGGATTGTACATGTGCTATATAGAAGTTTAACAACAACACCAAAATTACTATAGATGAAATATGGAGTTTAAGACATTTCATTGGATTATCTTCAAGTTTTTGGGTGCATTGGGTATGCACATGTTGCTGATCAATCAAGAGCAAAGGTACATAATAAAAACATGTGTATCTTTGTGAGAATAAGTGAATAGACAAAAACTTTCTAACTATATGATCATTTATCCAAAAAATACATAATAAGTGGAGATATAATTTGGGCTAAAGAAGAAGAATGGAAGTGGACACATATTGAGAATATTAAAATATATGTCCAGGTGCATACTAAAGAGGTAGTGAAGTCCCAAAATACAATTATTTAATCAATATATGAAACAAATGTGTATCAACCTCAAGATGTTGATGCTGAATCTGAATAAGAAGAATCATAAGATACAAATCAAATACTAGAGCAATAGAGAATTAGAAAAAAAAAACCCAGCATGATTACAAGATTACGTAATGATCACTAGTGTTGGTGATCCCATTACATACACTCACTATAAGGGAAATAAGCAATGGACATGTGGATTCAATCAATTGAAAAAATAACACGGGCTAACATGTTGCCTAAAATGTCAAAGAAATTAGTGTAAAACAGATATACAAAAGAACGTTAAATGAGAATTGATATGTAATTAAACAAAAAATGCGATTGGTGGCAAAATACTATTCTCAACATTTTCTAGTTGATTATATTCACCCTAAGGTGAGCAATATATGTGAAGAACAATTTCAAGTTGATGTTGCTATACAAACCGAAACAACCACATTTAACCCTCACGAGGATGGTGATTCTAGTATACATGAATATTTGGAAATTTTAATTAATGATAAGATTTCTATTTTTTATTATAAGAAACAATATAATCAGATAATTCAGAGTATTGGCCGCGAGTATCATTGAATGAAATTGAAGATGATGAGTTTTGTTCGATCTGGTACGAGAACTATATCAACGATAATGATAGTGATATTATAATAATACCGTGCTCACACAAGTTTCATTCTAGTTGTATATTAACATGGATACAAGAAAGACTTACCTGTCCACTTTGTCGTTACAAAATTACTTACCCTATTGTTAAAGTAATCGTTTATCCACATGTTATTCATAATATCGTTTATCCACATGTTCTTCACCTATGATGTAATATTCACATATGCTAAGATAGAAAATGGTTCATTAAACTTGACAAAAATTTTGAATAAAATGTGAAGTTGTGAAATAAACAATACACTATTTAAGGAATGAGTAGAGGAAAGATTTCAATAAAGTGAATGAGATGATACATGTTATATTTCAAGGGTAATATGTTCCAAATTTGCAAAACAACCTTATAAACATTGGACTGAGGTTTAAAAGTTGAACTACAAAATGAGCTATGCATAGTATATCATTACTAAAGAGACCTTATTATGAAGTCTTTAATGACTGTGAACAAGATATTTCTTATTTTTACAGACAATGTGCATGATGCCCCATCTACATATTGTCTTTTGTCTCTCAAAAAATAATTATTATGTCATATCAAAGATACTTTAATATTAGAGGATTAGAGTAATTGTTCAAAGAAAATATGGTCAAGATGGCTCATGTGAAAACATATGAATATTTGCTAGGCATTGACAAACATTGGTGTGAGAGTATTCCTAAGACAAACAAATAGAGAGCCTATAAAAAACTACAACTAGTGTATGATGATATATATGGATCAATCAACCTTATGTCAAATGGAAAACAAAGATATTTGGTCACACTTATATATGACTATAGTAAAAAAAATATTGATTTATTTTTTGACAGCAAAGTCACAAGTGTTTCACAGTTTTCAAGTGATTTAAGATACTAATGGAAAGACAATCTAAAGAGTAACTAGGATGTTTAAGAACAAACTGTGGAGTAAATTTAAATCTCATAAATTTAATAACTTTGTAGTGAGAAAGATATTAGAATGCAGCTTATTGGTGCTTGCACTCACCAAAATGAGGTGGCAGATAGTAGAAATTACCCTATTCTAAATATGATGTGAAATATGTTGTCTAGGAGGAGAGTTCCTAAGGAGTTATGTACATAGGTAATAAAATTGGATTGTACATGTGCTATATAGAAGTTCAACAACACCAAAATTACTATAGATGAAATATGGAGTTTAAGACATTTCATTGGATTATTTTCAAGTTTTTGGGTGTATTGGGTATGCACATGTTGCTGATCAATCGAGAGTAAAAGTACATAATAAAAACATGTATATCTTTGTGGGAATAAGTGAAGAGATAAAAGACTTTCTAACTATATGACCATTTACCCAAAAAATACATAATAAGTAGAGATATAATTTGGGCTAAAGAAGAAGAATGGAAGTTGACACATGTTAAGAATATTAAAATATATGGCCACATGCATACTAAAGAGGTAGTGAAGTAAAAAAATACAATTATTTAACCAATACATGAAATAAACGTGTATCAACCTCAAGATGTTGATGCTGAATCTGAATAAGAGGAATCATAAGATACTAATCAAATACTAGAGCAATAGAAAATTAGAAAAAAAAAAAACCAGCATGATTACAAGATTACGTAATGATCACTAGTGTTGGTGATCCCATTACATACGCTCACTTATTGAAATATCTATAAGGGAAATAAGCAATGGGCATGTTGATTCAATCAATTGAAAAAATAACACGGGCTAACATGTTGCCTAAAATGTCAAAGAAATTAGTGTAAAATTGATATAAAAAAGAATGTTAAATGAGAATGGATATGTAATTAAACAGAAAACCCGATTGGTGGCAAAATATTATTCTCGACATTTTACAGTGGATTATATTGAAGTGTTTGCTCTAGTTTCCAAATTAGATACCATACATATGATGTTGACTATATTTGCAAGAAATTGTTGGAATGTACAATAAATGCACGTTGAAAAGTGTTTTTCTATATAGAAACCTAGAAAAAGTAGTATATGTAAAAAAAGATATGAAAGAGAAGGTGAAAAGAACAAAGTTTACAATGGAAATAACTATATGGGTTAAAACAAACTATATGAGCATGTTATACTCGTTGGAAATATATCTCTCACAACAAGGTTTTGAAATGTGTAAATTGTGGTGATGGATGAATCTAACAATATTATATATGTCCAACATGAATGCATAATGGATAAGATCAAGTATTTTAAGTATTTTAATAAAAGACAAACAGTTCAAGATGATGGAATCAATATTTAGAAAATTGGAACATAATAGACTCTAATTTAGTAAAATTATAAAAATAACTAGAAAATAAATTATGAAAGTGTGAATTTCGTTCAATTGAGAAATTTAAAATATCACTTGTTATCTAAATTTGAACCAAAATTAGAGTTGGAACAATTATAAAAGTTAAAATGATTGATATATTATTTTAATAAAAAAATAAGTTGATTTAATTTACTTTATTTATTAAAAATAAAAAAACAATAAACTCTAAAATAAAATAATTAATCCTAAAACAAATAAATCCAAAACAAAATACTATATGAAACAGTTTAATCCATGTGATAAACTAAAAATTTAAGTCTTCTACCTTACGTGGATATACATTTATACATTTGTTAGTATAAGTGAGAGTTATTTATTTTTCAGTGTCATATTACCTTTTCCCATACATATTCTGGAATTCTCTAATTGCACTTGTCTTATTTCTTAGTTATGTTGATCATCAAACTAAGAGAATCATGATTAATTACATTCATGTGGTTACAATAAATAGAGTCAATTAAATAAGCACATTTATTGGCTTCTTAAGTTGATAAAACTAAGTAATACTCACTTAAGGTAAGTTAAATTTAATAATTTTTAGAGTTGCTCACTACATTTAAAATATTATATTTGAAATTTTGTTTGAACCAAACTCTTTTATCATTTTGTTACTCTAAAACTTAGTATGTATTTCCTATTAATGCTCTCATAAATTGTACTATCCATTTACACAAACTTAACATATTTAGTAATTAGTTTTCCTTATTGTGCAGCATAATTTTTTGTTTATGCCTTAATAGTTGAA